>QRFJ01004613.1:0-155163 GCA_006176705.1 Cocos nucifera
GACTATTCTAAAATTGATAGAAATAGTTCTATAGAATAGTCTTGCATGTTTTCAATTTAATTTGATTAAATCATATTTAGATCTATTTATTTACTTTTTTTGATATTATAATGTTATAATAACATGCTAAAAAAATATAAAGAAAAATTATTAATTTTAAACATCATATGAGATATGATTGATTGCATGTCTAGACTAGTGGTAGAATAGTCTACATAATTGTCCTAGATTAGAATTTAGTTTGATTAGATCAATTTAAATCTTTTGTTTTTTAGATTATGAGAATTAATTTAGATCTAAAAATATGGCATGATTTGAACATGATATGTATGCAAAATATTGCCATGATTAGATCTAAGTTATATATGAGATATATGAGTATAGATTCTAAAAACTATTTAGCATTGATGTTTCCTGATTAAGGCGTTCCCTTGGCCGTCGGTCATAAGAACGAAGAAGGGTTTAAAGGCCCTCTCTTTCCATATCGCAGGGGTGTTCTTTATGATGTGTAGCGGGTGTGCGGTGTTCGTCCTTTAATCAGAAATCCAAAACTTACGTTCTGCAAAAACTCTAGATCCGGAACCCTAGGATTTATTGTGCATATTTTGTTTATGAACCCAACTTAATTAAAAAAAATTAAAAGGATTATGGATATCAATTAGGTCTAAATGAGAATTTCAGATCTAAGACATATTCATAATACTAGTTCGGCTTGGGTGAGCTCAATTAGTCTAAGCGGTTGATCAAATTTGAATCAAGGTTGGTTAGATGGGATCAACAATGCTTAAATTGACCACCTAATAGGATTAAGTCTGGGTCAAGATCGAGTCACTATCAAGCAAAGACCAATTAGCTCAGAGGTTAGAGTCTGGATTGTAGGCTAACCAAAAATTGGTCTGGCTCAATAATTTGGTGTCTAAGTAAGTTTAGGCGCACATACGACCGACTGATTTTAATTGAAGCTAACTCGACCTGAATGCGTTCTTGGATGAAGTTAACGCATATTCCTTTCCACCGGTCTCACTTACCATAGCCATATCTTTGACAGCAGTTCTGATCTGAGGTAGTACAATAATTTGAGCTAACCCATGCACTAGGTTAGTCATAATTGTTTATGACTATGATAAGTCTAGGTAATCAGGACCTTAAATCATCTCCGCTAAAGAAAAGATTAAGTTTGAGGTCTTTCCACCATTGTAGATGTGCGGCCTTCCCGGCGTGATTTTTCGACTGGATAAAGTGGGTAGTGTGCACCAGGAAGAGTGCAAACCATGTCTATTAGGCATTGGATGCTATGGGCTGGAGGATGAGATTGTGGCTCAATATTTTGAAACGATGAGAGACTCAATTAGGATCCAGGTCTATGCAAATGGGGTCTGACTTAACTAAGGAGTGGATCCAATATTTCGGATACGGTGAGATTCATGAATTAGGAGGACCAAGTGGGGGCCACCATGATTTAGAGAATCATGAACAAAGAGTTGTTCACTCATTGGCTAACCCATCACCAATAACTGTTAGTGAGTGATGGAGTCAGTGGTGAGACTGCACCCCCACTAGAAATCATTATCGGGAGAATTTGTGGCATTCTACAAGGGGAGTGTGGGATTAAGAAAAGAAATAGTGGGAGCTAATTTGTTTAAAAATAAAATCCCTAAACAAATTGGTCAAGTCAAAATTACAGTATCTAACTAGAATCTTTGACTCTCTACAGGAAAATGTCTGCGTCCAACCCATTGGCACGTATCCTGGACACACATAGACTGACTGGACCCAATTATAAAGATTGGCTCAGGAACTACAAAATTAGTTTTGGGTTCCGAGAAGTTAACCCATGTTTTGGACCAGGACCCTCCCACCTTACCAGCCCGTCCATCCATTGAACAGAGAGCGTCTCTGGAAAAATGGATTGACGAAGATAATAAGGCCAGATATTACATGTTGGGCTCGATGTCTGATGAGCTCCAGCGCCAACATGAAGATATCGGGACTGCTCGCCAAATGTTGGCTCACCTGCAGGAGATGTTTGGTGAACAGAGTCGCGCAGCCAAATATCAAGTCACGAAATGACTTTTTAAGGCTAAGATGCGTGATGGGCAGTCAGTCCAAGATCACTGTCTGACAATGATCAAGGACATGGAAGAGCTTGAGAAGCTCGGTGTGAAGTTGGACTTGGACCTGCAGAACGATATTATTCTGCAATCCTTGACTGATGCATATGGGCAATTCATCATGAATTACCACATGCATAAACTTCAAAATTCCTTGGCCGAATTAATGAATATGCTGGTTACCGCTGAGCTTTCTATGAAAGGTTCTAAAGGCTCAGTTCTTGCTATGGAACGGACTTCTTCCAAAAGAAAGTCTTATGGAAAGAAAAAGAAGTCTGTGAAAAAGCAAAAGGTGGAAGGATCAAAGAAGAAGAAGGCAGAACCGAAGAAGAAAGGCCGATGGCAAAGGAAAGTGTTTCCATTGCAACAGCGACGGCCATTGGAAGCGGAACTGCCCTACTTACCTGGCCACCCTGAAGAACAAGAAGGAAGGTCCTTCTGGAGGTATGCTCGTTATTGAGTCTAACCTTACGGTTTCTTCTGCATCCAGTTGGGTGCTTGACTCTGGTTCTAGTGCTCATCTGTGCACTTCTATGCAGGGTCTTGAGGATAGCAGGAGGCTGAGGGATGGAGACATGATCCTACGCATCGGTAATGGAGCAAGAGTTGCTGCAGTAGCCGTGGGAACATACCCTCTTCGATTACCATCTGGTTTAGACTTAGTTTTGAAAGACTGTTATTATGTGCCTGCAGCTAGCAGGAATTTGATTTCTGTTTCATGCTTAGCACAAGAAGGCTTATGTGATTACCTTCTTTAAGGACCATTGTAACATTCTTTATGAAAGAAATAAAATTGCAAATGGTTTCCTTATTAATGGTCTTTATCAGCTACATATTGATGTACCTGTTCTAACTATCGAGCAAAACGTGAATGCCAAACGACCTAGGGATAGTCCAAACGACAGATATCTATGGCACCTGAGATTAGGTCATATAGCAGAAGATAGGATCAACAAATTGGAGAAAAATGGGCTATTGAGTCCATTGACTTTTGAGTCATATCCAACTTGTGAATCTTGTCTTCAAGGCAAAATGACTAAACTCCCTTTTGTTGGACATGGGAGAGGGCCACAGATCTCCTTGCCCTAGTACATACTGATGTGTGCGGCCCATTTGATGTGCCGGCTAGAGGCAATTTTGTCTACTTCATTACCTTTACCGATGATCTGTCTAGGTATGGGTATGTGTATCTTATGAGACACAAGTCTGAAGCTTTTGAAAAGTTCAAAGAATTCAGACATGAAGTAGAAAAACAAACTGAAAAACCCATTAAGGTTCTTCGATCAGATCGAGGAGGTGAATACCTTAGCCGGGAATTCCTAGACTATCTTAAGGAAAATGGCATAGTCTCTCAATGGACTCCACCAGGAACACCTCAACTCAACGGGGTTTCAGAATGGAGAAATCGGACTCTATTGGATATGGTTCGATCCATGATGAGCTTCACAGACCTCCCTGATTTTCTTTGGGGACACTTCATTGTTAACTTCAATTTATCTACTGAATAGGGTTCCCTCTAAAACCGTTCCTACCACACCGTATGAGATATGGCACGGTAAGAAACCAAGTCTGAGTCATCTCAGAATTTGGGGTTGTCCGGCTCATGTCAAAAGACAACAAGCGGACAAGTTAGAGTTTAGGTCCTTTAGAGCTCGATTCATAGGATATCCTAAAGAGTCATTAGGATACTATTTCTACATTCCAGAAGACCACAATGTGATTGTGAGTCGACATGCCATCTTTCTTGAAAAATAGTTTATTCAAGATAGCGGCATTGGAAAGCAGATTAAGCTTGATGAGAAAGTCTCACAAGTACAACGAGCTAAGGACCAATTGGAACCAAATCAGGTTGAGCCAATAAGAACACTACCTCCTCCACCTCGTAGATCGGAAAGAGTTTTCCCATCCCCCTGAAAGATACTTAGGTATTATTTCAGAGGAAGTAGAGGAAAATGTTCCTCGTAGGTAATGGTGCTCATGGTGATGATCCCAAAACCTACAACGAGGCGATATCAGATATCGACTCCGAGAAATGGCTAGAGGCAATGCAGTCAGAAATTGACTCGATGCACTCAAACCAAGTCTGGACCTTGGTAGATCCACCAGAAGGTATAGTACCTATTGGGTGTAAATGGATCTTCAAGAGAAAGATTGGTGCAGATGGGAATGTGGAGACATTCAAGGCTAGACTAGTGGCAAAAGGTTATAGTCAACGCGAAGGCATTGACTATCAGGATACCTTTTCCCCAGTGGCTATGCTAAAATCCATCCGCACATTGCTTGCCGTTGCAGCCTATTTCGATTATGAAATATGGCAAATGGACGTGAAAACGGCATTCTTAAATGGATATCTTGAGGAAGATATCTATATGGAACAGCCGCTAGGTTTCACATCCAGTGATACTGATCACAAGGTTTGCAAGCTGCAAAGGTCCATATATGGACTTAAGCAAGCATCTCGGAGCTGGAACACTCGTTTCAATGATGTGATCAAAAAGTTTGGTTTCATCAAAAATGAAGAGGAACCATGTGTTTTCAAAAAGGGTCAGTGGGAGCGCTGTTGTCTTCCTCGTATTGTACGTGGATGACATCCTCCTTATTGGGAATGATATTCCCATGTTGACAACAGTCAAATTATGGTTGTCCAAGGAATTCTCCATGAAAGACCTAGGTGAAGCATCCTTTATTCTAGGAATTAAGGTCTATAGGGATAGACCGAATAGGATGCTAGGACTTTCACAGAAGATGTACATAGAGAAAGTACTAAAGAGGTTTAGTATGGAAAACTCTAAGAGGGGATTAATACCCTTCAGACATGGTATTCATCTTTCCAAGAAGATGTGCCCCAGCACACCTGAGGAAATAGAACGCATGAGCAAGATCCCTTATGCTTCTGCAATAGGGAGCCTCATGTATGCCATGCTATGTACACGACCTGATATAGCCCATGCTGTGAGTGTCACAAGCAGATATCAGTCAAATCCAGGTGAAGAACACTGGACTTCTGTGAAATGTATCCTTAAGTACTTGAGAAGAACTAAGGATATGATGTTGGTCTTTGGTAATGGAGAACTCCAAGTCCAGGGATACACAGACTCGGATTTCATGTCCGATATAGATGATCGAAAGTCGACATCTGGGAGTCTGTTTGTGTGCAATGGTGGTGCTGTCAGCTGGAAGAGTTCCAAGCAAACTGGTGATAGCAGATTCCACCATGGAAGCAGAATATATCGCTGCATCAGAGGCTGCGAAGGAAGCATTCTGGTACAAGAAGTTTGCTGCAGAAATTGGAGTAATGCCATCAGATGCCATTCCTCTATACTGCGACAACAATGGCGCCATAGCCCTTGCTAAGGAGCCGAGGTCTCACCAAGAAATCCAAGCACATTGAGCGGCGATACCACCTCATCCGCGATTACCTCGAGAAGGGTTACGTCGAGGTCAAGAGAGTCAACTCCACAGATAATGTGGCAGACCCACTTACAAAGCCGTTGGGCCAGCAGAAGATCGAAGCCCACCTTGAGAAGATGGGACTTAGACTTGTAGCCAATTGGCTTTAGGACAAGTGGGAGATTGTTAGATATATGTGCCCTAGAAGCCAGAATTGGCTGACACTTGTAATACACTTCTAGGGGCAAAATTATAATTTTGACTATAATCAATAAAATGGGTTATTTTCTATCACATATGTGTATTTAGTGTCTGTGATACATCCTTTGAGTTAATGGTAATGATAATTCATATTTTCAAGAGTTGAAAATTTAAGACATGAATAATCATTATTAACTCATAAAATGCTCCCGACCATAGGATCATCACGAGGATGGTGATTGATCCGGAAGGTTGGTGTACAATCGCTTCTCTTTAGTAGATGAGTCTTGAGTCTACGGTGTGGAGACACCGGAGCGAGAGTACAGGTACTCGTTAGAGAACGAGGGCACTGAGCGTGACCACCTCGAGTAGTCATTAGGGAGTCTACCTTCTCGTCAATGACTGACTCGATGCTGCAGTAGTGTGTCTGGTTCTTTGACCTGAGATGCATCGGCAGTTCACCTTGAGGGTGTTATAGTTTGACTACACCATTACTCGGTCTCCTAGCCATATGGAACCCTGAGGTGTATGTTGGCTATAGCATGTTCATTGTAGGAACTGGATTGCATCAAGATGGAATCTATCTACCTCGGTGGTAGAGGAGCAGCCCTATGATGATCATGAGAATCAAGTCCAGAAGCCCATGGCCATGGCAGAGTGAAATAATAGAAAGAGTTTCTATTTAGATTTTCACATTGGACTCGAATCGAATGATTACATCATATGACAGAGACTAGGGTTTGACGAGTTCACCTTAACCCTAATCTGATCGGGGCTCAAGATAGAAGAACTTAATCACACAGGTAGCTGCACCAAGAGGTTCGCATTCAGCTCTGATGGGTTGCCACCATATACTGCTAGGTGTCACTGGTGGATTTTGGGAGCAATTAGAATGATTTAGATGATCGATCATTCTAGCTGTTCGAATCAGAAGAGTTCTGATCCATCGAAAGGAGTTTCGATGATGTCGATGATAGAGATCATGACATATCCCATTACCATACAGAACTGAACCTAACTGGGTCACACAAACAAGGGTTTGAATCTGGTGATCATCAATTGAACTGATCTAGTTCAATTGATCTGAATGAGATTCAATTAGGTTCAAGGAAAATCGTGCTAGCACTCGATTGAACCTAACGTTCTTCTTTTACTATCATAAATAAGTTGTCCTGACTGAGCCAAAGGAGTTTGTGCTCAATCAGAGGCCTTCATATGGTCTGACTGGAGGTTGTCCAAGTCAGAAAAGGTTGTCTTATTTTGTAAGACATTACCTGCCATTTTTGGTCACCTGCCATTTCTTGTTCTTTGACTTTGGTCAAAAGTCTACCTTTGACTGGTCAAATGTTGACCATTGACACTTTGACTTTTGACCACATGTCATGCACCTATTGGAGAGCTGGTGGGGGCCTGTCCCCCTGCCAGAACCTGGCAAGGAGGAAGGGCGCACGCCACCCTAGGCGTGTGCCCAAGTTGGAGGCGCCTAGGAGTCCTTGTTGGACAAGGACTCCATCTCCTTTTTGGATTCCAATTAGAGTTCTCCTAAGAACCAACTTTGACTGGTCTTAGGCACCCTCTAAGGAGGAATCCAGGGGACTCTATTCCCACCAATCAGATTTAGATCTGATTTCACAAAGGGTTGTGATTGGTTGGGAAGAAGAGGAGTTGGATCACGCTTAGTCTATAAATAAGACCCTGCGCCCAACTCAAATTAAGTTTGAGAAATTCAAATTCCCCACGCCCCAAGGCTGCCTCTCCCCTCCTTCCTCCATGCCAAACCACCTTCTCCCTCTCCTCTCCACGTCCAAAAGGAGTTTTGGACTTTTGGTTGGTGCGATTCAGATCAAAGAAAGGCGATCAAAAGCTAAGAAGGCTGCGCTGCTGCAAAGGACGACTGCTGATCTTCAAAAGGAGTTTTGAAGATCCTCCAGATCAGATCCAGATCTAATTTTTGGAGGTGTGATAGAGAAGAAGAGGATCTCCAGATCCAACCCGAGTGGATACCGGTAGAGGCCAGGCGCTTGCGTGGCTAAGATCCAGAACCTTCCGCTGCAAACAGGATCATCAACAGGGTAATAGGATTACCCAAATCAGGTAAATTAAATTTGATTTAATTTATCTTATTTTATTTTATTTATTAAAATAATAAGAATCAGATCTGAAACATATCAAGATCTGATTGAGATCAAGAGAAAAATTTTTGAAATATATCTCTTGATCTGATCAGATCTGAACGAACCTGGACCGAAAAATCAGGATTTCCCTTCATGACAAATGACAAAAGGACGCCACCCCTCTCTTCTTTGCATTGAAAAACCAAAGTTGAAGTTTCACTTGGAAGGTGTCAAAGTGGCAAAGGTTTTTCTATGGTTAGGATCATCTTGTAACTAATTGTATGTTAGGAGACTAACTACTTCTATAAGGGCTTTCTTGGCCCTATACCATAAGAATAAATCAGCCCATGCCTCCCTCCTTAGGCCTCCACCCCCCTCTCTCTTCCTCCCTTAGTTCCCATGCCGAAGCCTTGTTGGGCATCCACCTTCTCCATGCTTGGTCAAAATTAGTCAATAGTGGTTTTCCTAATGTGATTAGGATTCATCTTGTAACTAATTTGATATTGGTTAGGAGACCAACTAACCCTTTATATAAGATGACTTGTCCCTCGGCCCTCAAACCATAAGAAATAAATCAGCCTACATCTCCCTCCTTCAGCCTCCATGCCCTCTTTCTCTTCCTCCCTTGGTTCCCACACCCAAGCCTTTTTGGGTGTCCACCTCGTCCATGCCTAAGGAGTTAGGTGTCCCTTGTTGGTGCGGAAAATGGTGCAGATGCCAGAGATCACTGGAACTAGAGAGGTTGAGATCATCGACGGGACTTGTAAGATGAAGTTCTGGCCAAAATTGGCTTCGATAGGACACTCCGACAGTCATGTTAGTTCTCCACCTCAACAAAAATGGAATGCTCAGGAAGAAAAATAAGCATAGTAAGGGCAAAAAGTTTAAGCTTAGGAAAGAAAGAGTATCTGGAGGGTTCTTTATGTAGACGAAGCCTTAACAAATAGATAGTGATAGTCGTAACTATCTGCTAGTGGACTGTTCGGGCTACATGGAGTTTGTTATGGAGAATGAATTATCATTTATCATGACTTGCTAGCTTGTTGAGGATCCATAGTAGGAGTTTAGGAAGAACCTCTTCATTTGTATGTAGACTTACATGTGTTGCGATGAAGAACTCAAGGCTGGCCAAACTAGAAGATCGATTGTTAAGTGGTAGAAGGCGAGCTGGTCTAGTGGGGTTGGTTATAATATATTGGTGTTTCCTTTGGCAACCTGGAGAAGTTCGATCGACTAGTCAAGAATGGTTTTTTCCAAATTTAAAGACTTCTTGATGGCATTGTTTCAATGGCTTCAAGTAGCTTATTCGACGTTCAGGATTAGCTTGAAGTAGATCAATGGAGCACTGAGGTTCAATGCCTGCCAAGTAGCTATTTTGTGTTTTAGATGAGGAATTGAACTCACACTAGTGATGAGATCCTTTTAGACTAGTTCAGCCAATGGGTGAGTCATAGACTAAGCAAATTTACAACAATTGGAAGGAGTTCGACTGAAAGGAGTTCGACTAGAAAGAGTTCATCCAGAAGGAGCATGACTGAAAGGTATTCGATTGGAAGGAGTGTGACTAAAAGGTATTTGGCTGGAAGGAGCACGACTAGAAGGAATTCATCTAGAAGAAGCTTGGGTTGGATGGGTTGGGACTTCAATGCTAAAAGTCCTGTTATTCATCCTGAGTCAAAAGTTAAAGTTAATGAAAAAGTACTTCTCTTTAATTGTTCAAGATTTTTTGATCAAATTTTAGTGGACTTTTAATAAATTCTATAGTCAAGGATTGTTGCTAAGATGATCAGTCAGTTTTCATAGAATAGAGGTAAGGACTTCATCACAACATAAGAGTTCGTTAAAAGAATATATACACAATTTATGATGAAAAATCTAAATAATATTTTCTTAATAATTAATTCATATATATTTATAAAAATAAGCTCAACCATCAACAAGCTGATGATTATCTTTAGGATATAATTTCTAAAAACTCTCATTTGGACTAAAGCCAATCGATACAGTACCATATACCCATCTTCGACTTGTGATCATCGAACTTTTTTACTACAAGGACTTTAGTGAATATGTTGGCCAGGTTCTTCTTTCCGTCAATCTTCGGAAGCTCAACATCATCTTGATCCATGATCTCCCAGAAAAAATAGTGGCGATGCAAAATATGCTTCGTCCATTGATATGCCTTTGGTTCTTTCATCCGACAATGGCTCCGGTGCTATCGCAGTAGAGCAGAACTGGATCATCAATGGAGGATGCCACTCTAAGCTCGATGATGAACTTTTGCAACCATATAGCTTTCTTCGTAATATCAGATGCCATGATATACTCCATCTCACAAATTGAGTCGGCCATAGTGTGCTACTTGAAACTTTTTCAAAAGACTATTCTACCATTAAGGATAAATATGTATCCCAACACACTCTTGCTGTTATCATGATCAGATTGAAAACTAAAATCTGTAAACTCCATAAGTTTTAAATCTGACTCACTATAAACAACCCATTAGTTCTTAGTATTTTCAAATACTAAAGGATGGTTTTCATAACCTTCCAGTGGTTCTCCATCAAATCAAACTGGTATCTATTCACTATCTCTAATGAGTATGCCACATCTATTCTCGTACATATCATGGCATACATTTTGAATCCCACTACCAAAGCATATGGAATCCTACTCATGTGCTCTCTCTCTCTCTTAAGGTGTTGTCGAATAATCCCTCTTCAAGAGAGAAATTTTATGGCCTATCAAAAGATAGCCTTTCTTAGAATTCTCCATACTGAACTATTTTAGTATAGTATCAATGTATGTGGTCTAGGACAACTCAAGCAACCTAGGATATGGGATACTTCTCTCAAGTCCTTCATGGAGAACTGAGACGACAACAAAATCTTTGTTCCTTATAATATAGGGACATCATTCACGATTAAGAGAATATCATCCACATACAATACAAGAAATATAATTACGAAACCATTAGCACACTTGGATATGTAGGGCTCTTCTCCATTCTTAATGAAGCCATATGCTCTAATTATTTTATCAAAATGCATGTTTCAACTCTAAGATGCCTACCTCAATCCATAAATAGATTTTTGAGGCTTGCACACCTTAGACTCATTTATGGATATGAATCCTTCAGGCTATATCATATACACCTCTTCGTCCAACTCTCTATTTAGGAAAGTTATCTTCACATCCATTTGCTAGATTTCATAGTCCAAATATACTTCTATTTCAAGCATAATTGGAATGGATTTGAACATTGCCATAGAAGAAAACATCTCATTATAGTCTATACCATAATGTTGATGATACCCCTTGGCTGCTAGATGAGCTTTAGAGGTCTCCACCTTTTTATCTGCACCTCTTTTTTTTTGAAGACCCACTTACACCTTATGGATTTTATCCTTTTAGGTGGATCGACTAATATCCATACATTATTAATCTGCATGGACTCCATTTTGGATGGCTTCAAGTCATTTTTCAAGGTTAGACCTCTGTATCTATCCATATAGATGATTGGATTCTCATTATTCTCATCATGTTCAACAAGATCATCATCCCGGATCAAGAAACCATAGTATCTATCCGGTTAATGTGATACTCTACTGGATCTTCATAATGGTGGCTCTACAATGAGTTGCAAGTTTGATCTAATCAAATTCGATTCTATAAGTTCACTAGATTGTGTCGATACTTCTATCTGTCAAACTTTCTCAAGTTCAATCTTAGAGGCATTAGCTCCTTCTCTAAAGAACTTCTTTTCTAAAAAGACTATCCTACTACTGACGAACAACTTTTATTCTTCAGCATGGTAGAAGTAATAATCCTCAGTTTTCTTGGGATATCCTATAAATAAATATCTATTGGATTGTGGTCCAAACTTATTAGTCTACAAATGCTTGACATAAGCCAGACAATTCCAAACCCGAAAGTAGGAGAGTGTCCATTTGCATCCAATCTATATCTCATATGGAGTTTTTTTGACTGACTTGCTCAAAACATTATTCAAAATTAAATAGACTATCTTGAAAGCATGACCCCAAAATGAAATAGGCAGAGATGCAAACCCCAAACCACTAAAAGACTGCCAACTAGAGAAACTCTCTTTGCCCTAGCTATTGGAATTGAAATAGTAATACCAATCGAGCTTAGACTTCCCGCAGCATGAGTTGAAGGATTCAGTGAATAGGACAACTCACAGGATCTCATAGCGAACCTCGACCTACTAGAAAAAAATGAGAAAGAACCCAAATTTGAATGGCAGCTTACAGACAAAAGGTGGCTCACTATTACAACTCCAGAGTTAGAAGCAAAATATTCAAAGTTGGAGATTTGGTGCTATGAAGAGTAGATATCTCTCAACTACAAAATCAAGAAAAGCTTGCTCCGATCTAGGAAGGCTCCTATAAGGTCATAGAAATTGTCCAACCAAGAACATACTATCTAAAGAAGCTCGAAGGGGCTATGCTCCCACAACCACGAAATTTAGAAAATTTATGAATGTACTATCAATAATCTCATTTCAATAAAATTTTCTTACTTTAACATTTTTAACTTTGGTGCAAAACTATGCAATGATAGAAAATTATTCGATCGAACTTCATTCTCAAGAAAAAGAGAAGGCCCCCATTTATTTAAGATAGGAGGTTAACCTCATCGTAGCAAGGGTGAAGGCCTCTGGTTATTTAAGATAGAAGGTTAACCTTATCATAGTGAGGAGAGGTTAACCTCATCATAGCAAAGGTGAAGGCCTTTGGTTATTTAAGACAAGAGGTTAACCTCATCGCAGCGAGGGTGAAGGCCTCTGGTTATTTAAGAAAGAAGATTATTCTCCTTGCATTGAGGGTGAAGGCCTTTGATTATTTAAGATAGGAGGTTAACCTCATCATAGTGAGAGTGAAGGCCTTCGATTATTTAGAATAAGAGATTAACCTGATCGCAGTGAGGATGAAGACCTCAAATTATTTAAGATAGGAGGCTAACCTCATCCTAGTAAGGATGGAGATCTCTAGTTCTTAAATAGAAGGTAATGGAGAGAGGTCCTCTCAATAGCCCTTTTGTACCTCGATAATCTTGTTAGGAATAGGAGGAGGACCTCAACCTAACAAGAAAGATAGCCCACCACATCAGGAATAGGAGGATGACCTCATCCTAATGTGGATAAAGACTCTCACGAGGGATTGAAAATCGTCAATTCTTAAATAGGAGGAAAACTATGGATATAAAGACTTTTAGCTCATAGATGCTTCAGATCGAGTTCAAAAATTCTTGTACATAAATAAGGAGGATAGATACAAAAGACATAGAATTGAAGTTATTATTTCGAGATGACGTCAACACCGAGCATGACAAGAAAATAAAGAGAATTAGCAAACATCAAACCAAGATGAAACATAGAAGGTTAATTGAAAATACTGCTATTTTATTAAAGTTGAAGTTAATTACATTGGTCATTAAAATTGATTATTAAAAAAAAAAGAAAGAAAAGGCCAAAGTTCTACTCGAAATCAGACTTTGGACTGCCGGCTCTAGCTAACACAAAAGCATGTTTCAAGTCATTAACCTTTTCTTTGAGACCTCTCCTCGCTGTTAAACTCTCACCAAGTAATTTCTTGGCTCTTCAAAGATCATCTTCTATTTCTCCTAGCCTTTTCCTCAGAATTGCAGACTTGACTTCGACGTCCTTCACTGCACTCTCATTGTAAGTTATCTGAATCTTGAGTTGTAAGAGTTCGATGATAAGAGTATGATGTTGTCATTAAGACATCATATTTATTTATTTAATTTTAACTTCTTAAAAATAATTAAAAATAGATAAAAAATAGTGAATTGGATCAAATCCATTGAGAAGGCAGTGTTTTAACTTCAAAATTTTTAATTTTATAAAAAAAAGATAAAATTTAATTTAAAAAATAAAATTATAAATAAAAAGTAGGATTTAAATGGTGCAGAAATTTAAACTTGGTACTAGGATCTACTAGTTAGATCTTAGCATCTACTTACAATAAAATAAGAAATAATAATTAAAGTATAGAAATTAAATTATAATTAAAAATAAAAAGCATGAATTTAAAATGCATGAAAATAAAATTTTGCATTAATTTAAAAGTTCATAATTTAAATACATGGAATTAAAAAGAAAAGAAAAAGAAAACAAAAATTAAAACAAGCTGATCGCTAATCTTGGATCGGTGTTAGCATGAAGATGGCATGGGAGACAATTCTTCTTCTCAGCACCCATTGCCTTGAAGTAGCCTCTAACCCAAGCATGGCTGTCCTCTAGACCGTAGCTTTTTCATGATCGAAGATGCTTTGATTTGATGGTCTAGGATCTTTTTATAGATGTTGGAGGGCTGGAGATCTTTGATGCAGGCAATATGAGACTAAGATAGACTTTGATCGGCAAAAATAGAAAAAATTGAAGTGAAAATTGGATTAAAACAGCATCCAGGTCGCTTCTATTGAGTTCTCTGCATTCTGGCCATTAGATCTTGATCAAAGGGATTAAAATTACTTAAAAACATGTTTTATACTCCCAGATCAAGTCAAAATTAATATCGGCCATTGGATCACGCTCAACAGGTGAATCTAGGCCGTCAGATTGTGCTCAGGATGTTTGAATCAAAATTAGGGGCATCGTCAGCCATCTAATCATGTTTTGGAGTGCTTAGAGCTATTCGTTCGCGATCTGGGAAGAGCTGAAAACCAAAACAAAAAAGGAAAAAACTTGGCCATTGGATTTAGACCGCAAACCACCATAGCCATCGAATTGTGCCATTACTGTAGCTGTGGACCATGTAGATAGGACGTACCGCAAACCACAACCAATCAGCATGCAGCTTGGCTTGTGAAATTATCATTTTACCCCTATACATCATGATGAATTTTTTATAAACCCTTTAGCGGTCGGTCCACCACATGGCATCTTCTAATTGGGCATCTTCTACTAAGCTGGTGGTCTATGCCTGATTCTAGCAGATCGACTTATCTGGCTTAGCCGGCTTGGATGGCACGCTAGTTGAACTTGGATGCACTGACTGAACTGGTTTCGATGGCTTGGCTGGGCGAGTCGACTGAGCCATTTATTTTATTTTATTTTATTTTTAAAATTCATATCAAATCTATTTTAACTCTATTTTGCTCCAAATTTATTTTATTATGACCAAAAAAATAAGCTCCTTTTACTAATAATAATATTTTATTTTTTATTTTATTATTTTTTAATTAATAAAAATATTAATTTCTTAAAAATATATATAAATTAATTATTAATTTTTAAAAATAAATATAAATTAATTGATAAATTAATACTTTTATTGGTAAATTTATTATACTTATTACATCTTCTAACTTAAGCTTCGCTCATCCTTGAGTAAAGAAAGAATTTAGTTTTAGATACCTTCTCAACTTTAGAGTTTCAAATTTCACTGAAGTAATTTTTCAAAATGGCCATTGATATTTAGTAGAGCACAAGTGAGGCATGTTATTGGGGTATTAGCACTTACTAATATAAAATTTAAGCAAAGAGCATTCAACTTTTCTAAACTTTTTTAAAATTGTCCTACTTTTATCTCTGAATTATCTAAACATTTTTATGGGCAAGTGTATTGTTACTTTTGCCCTTCATTTATAATTTTTTTATTCATATTATCCACTTTTTAATATGAATATCATTGCTTACTTAGGCAATGAGACCTGGTTACTTAGTAGGAAACCAATGTGTGTGTTTTTTTTTAACATTGTACTACTATTAAGTGCCTTAACCCATTAAGCTTTCTATTTGATCTATATAGCAAGTATTGGGCCAGTGACTCTCAAACTAGTTGACTTTAGGGCACTAGATATAAAATATCCCTTGGGCTTACTAGCTCAAATCAAACAAGCTATGAGTTAAGACTAGCTTTACAATAAGCTTCTTCATCCTTCCCGTCTTTTGACAAAAACTCAATGCTTGCTTAGACAAAGAGGCCCAGTTACTCGGTGAGAAGTACTTAGAAACTATTTTATTTTAATTTTTTTCATATGAAGAAATGTATAGTTACCCTACACAAGTCTATAAAAAATAGACTCTTCTTTGATGCTGGTAGAAAAAATTAGAAATGCTCAAAAAAAAATTTTTATGTTCTAGACTTAACTTTTTATTAGATTTTCTTAATACTTAGTCCCTCAATATCTCATAAATTTTTGATCTGCGCGTCAATTTTCTTTTAAAAATGCTTAGTTCAACTCAATTCTTAAGCATAATTGAGTGTCTAAATACTAAATACTAACTTCTTTGAGGACTTTAAAATTTTAAAAATTTTATTATTCTCCCCCCAACTTAATCGACATTATCCTTAATGGAGAAGAAAAAATAAAGGGTGTAATAAAGAACAGAAAAGAATACACCTGACTTAGTATGTATATGGTCCAGCATGTGTCTTTGAAAATTTGACTCCCCCTCCAACTTATTCAAAATATCCTAAAAATAAATAAACTAAAAAGATAAATTAAATAAAAAAAATTAAATATTGAGTTGCCTTCCAACAAGTGCTAAGTTTACTGTCTTCAGCCAGACATAAGGCAGCTTACCTATTCTATATCAAAAATTAGATTGATAAATTCTAATGATTTTGGATTGCCAATCTTAAGAAGATAGTTTGTTATCCCTTTCTTAATATATTTATTTTGAATTTTGGGAATACAGTTTGTGACCCTATTCTTAGACCCTTGTTTGTCAAGAATTTCTCCTATTTGTTCTTCTAGAATGCTCATATATTGAGTTTTTGTATTAAGAGTTAAGTCTAATGTACTAGGTACTGGGAGGGTATCTAAAGGTGGCTTTTAGTTTGGAGGTGAATTAATATAATCTTACTTAAACAACTTCATTGATAGTTCATTATATACCTCTTGATTCTTGTAAGAAGAACCAGATTCTAGGGTTGAAGGGAACAAAACTTTTGGTTTATAGGTCTTAGGTAAATCATCCATTCTTTTTTTTCTATATCTATCTCATTTAAATTAGAACCAGCATTAGTACTAATTTTAGGCTAAGTTTCTTCTATATGGTTAGCTTTAGTACTAACCTGTTTCTCTAAATTTTTATTTTGGCTAGCATCAGTACTAGCCTCGCTCACCTGGTCTTGGTATGGTTCCATAAGAATCCTATAACTTTTAAGTTTAAAAATTACTTTGGCATTCTCAAATTGGGAATTCTTAGGTAGAACATTAGATTGATAATTAAATCCAAATGGTTGGTGGATAATAGATAGGTTATTTATATGAATCGATTGGCTCGATAATTGACCTAGTTCTCTTCTCATGTTAGACTGCTAATTATCCTATTTGAGCTTCTAGTCTGGTGATAGATTGTTATTGAATCAAAATCAGTTGTTGAAGTTGATTAAATCTATCATCGGCTAGATTGGTCTATTGAGGAGGTGGGTATGATGGCTGATTATAATACAATAGCTGGATAGACTGACTAGGCTAACCGCTATTATAGGCATAATTTTGATATTAGGTCTGAACCTAAGTCTGTTGAGGTATCCAAAAAAAAATTAGGGTGGTTCCTCCAATCTATGTTATATGAGTTTGAAAAAAAGATCATTAACCGGCTTAGAGTAGCCATGTGCAGCGTGGACTTGCTTTTGGATAAAGGATGAAAATTTTGCAGCCATAGAACATTCACTCTCATCATGGGTTGGGCTAGCACAAATTGTATAAATATCCTGATAATTAAAGGATAATGTGAATTATGCAGGAGATTGTTGACTTAGGGTTAGGACTTGATCTAATTTCTGGGCAAGAAGGTCCACTTTATTAATCAAGTTCAAGTCAGTCCTAGAACTAGATTCTGGATATTCATAGATTCCTATCCATTTTTGGTAGAAGGATAATAAAGCATGATTAATTGAGTTTTCACTCAAGGTTCCAAACAAGGCATAGGCTTTGTCCTCACTTTTGTTCATGAATGCACCTCCACAAGATGCTACTATCAGTTGTCTAAATTGGTCTCCTAAACCCTCATAGAAAGCTTGAACAATTTGCTACTTAGACAAACCATAGTGTGGACATTTTCTAATAAGTTTTTTAAGTCTTTTCCATGATTCATGAATTTGTTCCCCTAGAAGCTGAGCAAATCCAGTGATAGCTCGCCTCATGGTATTAGTTCTATTAGGAAATATGCAGGGTTTCATGCATGAATTTAAAACTTTTTTGAAATGTAACATAGTGAAAGTTATAAATTAAATCATTTAATCTACAAATGCATGTAATCAAATTACTAAACTCTATAACTAGGACCTATAACATGTCATAATGCATTCTCAAATATGAAAATAAAAGGTTCGATATTGATTAAATCAATACCCTAGATCTAGAATGATTTTAGATCTAAAACCTAGATCGCATCTAGGTGAGAGAATCTCTTACCTTTGCATGGGTTGAGAACTCCATGGTTGATTTTTGTTATTGCCTTTGGAGCCGCACATGCATCCAGCCTCTACAGGCGATCCACACGAGACTGCAATAAAATTGGAGGTTCGTCGAATGAAGATCCACTCGAAGTGGTAGCTTCTCGTGGATCCCTCCTGATGGTTAATTTAAAATTTATACTTTGGACCTCTTAGACACTCTAAGAGATGAAAAACACAAGGAGGAACAAGGGAGAAGTCCAACCTTTGGAGCTTCCAAAAAATCTGAAATAAATACATATGAGAAAAGCCCTAAGAGAAGACAAATCTTTTCTTTTAGGACACTAACGATTGATGTTCTGAAAACATCTCTATGTTAGCACAAGAGGAGATCTTCTCCTCTATGTTTTTCCCATATTTCTAGATCTAACATTATCAGATTTTTCTTATAGAAAAATGCCACAAAAATATGGAGAAGAAGGGTTCTTAAAGAAATCCTAAGAGAAGACCTTCCTCTCTTCTTCTTCTCTCATCAGGACATGATCAGATCATATCCAAAAGGATCACTATGCCCCAACACCTTGGAGCATAGATTTCCACACCCTCTTCCTCTCTCTCTTAGATTTTATCATATAAAAATCATATAAAATAAATAAGAGAAAAATACTTAAATGAAAAATGAAGAGAAGACAATCTTCTCTTACCTTTGTCCCTTTGAGGTATCAATATTTAATGTCTTGATGAAGATCTTTTCTTCAAGGAACTTGTTGCCCAAACCTCCATGCCTTCTCCTCCTTTTCTTTTGATTTTTTTATGAATTTTCTAGAAATTTTTACGTCCAAAAATATCTTATAAGAGGTGCCCCAATTAGATAAGGAAGACTAGGTCAAACCAAGTCTTATATGGACTCTAAGGAGGAGTTTTAGGAGGCGTCCAAGAGAAAGAAGGAGTTTTAGGAGGCGTCCAACTCTTGGATGCCTCCCCTCTTATTTTTTGGGTGTGAAGATTTGGAAACCACGTGCAAAACCAAAGGAAATAACTGCACAAAAGAGAAAGAGGCATGGAGAAAAAATTCCATAAGGAAAGGAGGTGTTTTGGAGAATTATGACTCTTTCGAAAGGAAACAAAACCAAACCACTTACCAAATTTGATCAAATCAAATTTTAATTAATCTTTTTAGATATTTAGTACATGGAGAAGTTCTTATTAGCATAGAGAATATCACATAAAGATCTAAAAATAAAATATGGGCATTGACTTTTGTTGGCGTAAGGAAGGAGTGAGAGTCCTAGTCCAATTGGGACTCTTTTTGTTTGACTAGGTCAAAACTATTTTGAACCTAATTCAAACTAAATTAAATACAACCTAATTAAAGGTGATCCTAGTCCAACTAGGAGTATAATTAAATTAGATTAAATTATATTTAATTTTAATTTAAATCCTAACTCAATTAAAAATTAGGTGCACTCAAATCCTAGTCCAACTAGGAATTATTTCTTTCTTGCAATTGGCTTATCCAATAAATCAATTAAACTTAATGTAATTAAGTCCAAACTAATTTTAATTAAATCTAATTCAATTAGACTTATTCTCAGATCAATCGCTCAATCAAATTGAGCCAATTAGCAATCCAATTATTAATTGATCCTCCTGCAATACTTGCATTAGGTCAAACATCAATCGCATTGAATGTTCGACCTTAGAATGATTCTCAATCATTGATTAACCATCTGATTAAGTTACAACCTGTTA
Organism: Cocos nucifera; assembly: GCA_006176705.1. Taxonomy (NCBI): domain Eukaryota; kingdom Viridiplantae; phylum Streptophyta; class Magnoliopsida; order Arecales; family Arecaceae; genus Cocos; species Cocos nucifera. The sequence continues at coordinate 19,966 of QRFJ01004613.1, forward strand.
TGTGTGTAACCCTATAGGTTCGAACCTAAGCTAGTAGCATGGAAACTAAGTTTTATACTAGTAGAAGTAACCATCTAGCAATGGTTCTCGACGTGCGGATAGGTCAAATATATGCAAAGTAACATTCTTAGAACCCTGGCCCATGGTTATTGTATAATAAATCCCTTTGACCAATAATGCCCAAGACAACTTTGAATACACTATCAATACTCATACAAGTCATCTTTATTATATCTTAAAATTTTGCAAATCCCATAACTCCTCATGAGGATTACCCAGGCCTAGGTTTTGCTAAATTAAAACATAATGAGTCATTCTCTTCTTGAAGCTAATCAGAAGTGGTCAATTCCATCTTGACTCACACACTGACTTTACAAGTACTTGACAATACCTAAAAATCTTTCGAACCTATATTAGACATATAGACAGTCCGACACTAAAGTATAATGAGTTGCTTGCAAGTCACCATGGTGATCTCAAGTCGGAGGGACACTTATACCCATTGGTCTTAGCTAGCCACTCTTGATAGTAGAGTATTACATTGGTCTTGTTTAATGCAGATGAACTCTTACATCTCATCTAGATGCGATACCAGTATCTCCACACCACTTAGTTATGAGGACAACCAACACATATGGCATACAACGATCTATACTTAATAAGTTATCATCCTTATTAATAACTTATCATTTGGTTGTGAATAATATAAGAACCATTCGATAAATTCTTCTTTATTAATTGATTGTGGTTTTGAGGACTTCATTATAATTAGGAGTTCATTTAAAAAAGATAGAACTATTAAGATGAACCAGGCAAATAACTATTATCATTAGATAGTTCATAAACTAATTCCAATCATCTACCACTTAGTTGATTGGCTTTGGGACACATTTTTCAATAACTTTCACTTGAACCAAAGCTAATCAGAATGATATCAAATATCTTATCTTCCACTTGAGTCTGTAAAACTCCTTAGTTTTGAGGCCTTAGCAAATGGGTCGGTCAAGTTCTCCATTTCCATCGATCTTCCAAAAATAGAAGTCATCCTGATTTAAAATCAGAGGTGGTAGCGATGTAGAATATGCTGATCCTTCGATTCTTTAGCCTGAGCTATGGTTCCAGTGCTACGATAGTACTGGACCATCGATGGAGGGTGCCACACCCAACCTGCTAATGAACCTCCACAACTACACAACTTACATGACAGCATCATATGTCACAATGTACTCTACATCACTAACTGAATAGGCTATAGTATCCTACTTGGAACCTTTCTAGCAGATTGCTTCTACAATTAGGATATGACCCAACACTCTCTTATTGTCATCTTATTCTAACTAAAATTAAAACATCCACATGTTTTAAGTCAGTATTTTCATATTTGAGTTACTGGATCCTAGTATTTTTTAAATACTTAGGGATTGTCTATATAATCTTTCAGTGATTCTCACTTAGATCAAACTAGTATCTACTCACTATCATTAGTGAGTATACCATATCTGATTTTGAACATGAAAAAATTAGAAGATAACCAAACCTTTATTTCTTGCAATGTTGAAATGTCATTTTCAATTAAGAGAACTTCATCCACAGACAATACAAGAAATAACACTATAGAACATTTTATCCAATTACAAATGTAGGATTTGTCTTTGTTCATAATAAAGACATACATTCAAAATATATGTTCAAAAACTGAGATAATAGCCAAACGAGCTTTACAGGTCTTTACCTTCCCATCTATGCTACTCTGATCCTTTTGAAAATCCATTCATACCTAATGAGTTTTATCCCTTTAGGTGAATCATCTAGTGTCCACACACTATTGATTTTCATGGACTTCAATTTGGATTATGTGGCTCCAAGCCACTTCTCAGAGTCAGACCATTGCATTGCATCCTTATAGGTGATCGAATTCTTGTTGTTCTCATTGAGCTTAACAAGATCGCTGTCCCAAACCAAGACACTAAAGTATCTATCCGGCTAATATGGTACTCTACCGAATGTCCTTAAAGGTGCTACTTTAATAGGCTCCGAATTTGATCTGATAAAATCTGGTTCTATAGGTTTACTAGATTATGTTGGTTCATTTCTATCAGTCAAACTTTCTCAAGTTCAACTTGACAGGCATCAGTTCCTTCTCTAAGGAACTTCTTTCCAAAAGGAATGCCCTTCTACTGATGAACATTTTATGTTCTTCAATATGCTAGAATTAATAATCCTTAAATACTTATTAGACCAGGACCCAAGTTTATCTGTATGCAAACCTTTGACATAGGCCAATCAACTCCAAATTCGAAGGTGAGAGAATTTAGGTCTATGCCCGATCCATATCCCATATGGAGTCTTTACAATAGATTTATTCGGTATATTTTCAGAGTAAAACTAGTAGTCACAACAACATAATCTTAAAATAGACAGACAAGTAAACCCTATCATGGATTGAACCATGTCTAACAAAGTTCAACTTCTTCTTTCAGATACATTGTGTTCCGAAAAGAAATTCACTGAGAGAGAATCCTATTCTCTCCTAGATATGTCACAAACTTATCGGATAAGTATTCACTTCTTTGATCTAATCAAAGAGTTTCAATATCATTTCTAGTTTATTTTCCTATTTTATTATTGAATCATTTGAATATTTCAAATGATTCAAGCCAGATGCACCCATGCTCTGTAATGAAATATTAATATCTTTCTTTGGTACTTAAGTTCATAGATCCACATACATCACTATGTATGAGACTTAGAACTTTATCGACTCCATCTTTTTCATTAAAAAGTGACTTAGTCATCTTTTCAAGAAGACAAGACTCATAGGCCATCAATGATTCACAATCATTGATATCGAGATTTTCCTCTCAAGCTAATCTATTTTTTCTATTCTTGTCAAGATGACTAAGCCTATAATGCCAAAGATAAACATCCATGATATAATCTAACTTGGGTGTTTATTAAATATGTACATTACACTTAATAGATTGTATAGATGTTAAATATTATTTTTATTATCCATGTATTATTATAATATTATTCATAATAATATCATAATAATCTTTTTTATTGATAAATGATAACCATCTCTGACCAAAAGGCCAATAGAGATCATATTTAGCATAAACATTGGACAATGATGATAATCACTCAAAATGACATCTTTTAAAAATAAGCTTGAGAATTTCTAAAGCTAGGATTGAAACAAGACTTTCATTCCTAATGTTTAGATATTTCTCATCATTTTTAAATATTTCACTTATCTAAAATCCTTGCAATTAATTGCATAGGACTACCGATATCCCATACCTAGGTAGCAAAATTATATACAGAGAAATTTCAAGGTGTTATCATATTCCTTGATGAGCAACTCTTGCTCCTTTCTCTTGTTCAGCCTATTATGGTTAAGGAAAGCAAGATAATTCTTCTTTTTATGATCCTGCTTCTAATAATAGAAGCACTATGCCTGATTTGGATTAATTTTGGACTAATTATTTTGACTGGACTTAGAAGTCCAAGTGCAACCCCATTCGTACTACTGAATCAAATTCAACTTTTGATACTAATTATCAAAGTTGGATCCCATAAGTCATCACTATCTAATAGTGATTTGAGAAATTAGGGTTTAGCCTTATTTGGAGAAAAGAGAACAATGACCTAAGTATATGAATTATTGCAAGTCTAGAGACTTGGACTTTAGTCTAAAGATTTTTTCACTATTTTATTTGAATTGGTAGCCTCTATCTCCAACTTGAGAAATTACTTTAATTTTCTAGTAGGTACTAGAATCCACATAGACTGCACATAAGCCCAACTATAGTTGGTCAATCCATGTACATCTAAGGATAGGTTCATAACCAATTATTTCTTCAAATAACTTCTAGTAATTTAATTTTGCCCCAGAAACCTAATCAGTAGTCTAGAGCCTCCACTATAAGGATCCGATTAAGTCCAACCATTAACATGACTATACTTGGTGAATCTAACCAATGAATGATTAAGTCCAACTATGGTTGGTCAACCTAACACCATTAGAGAGACACATCCAAATCATCATATGATGAATGATAATTTCATTAGTCAACAAGCACCAGGCCTATGGGCCTCTAATGATTATTGAGTTAATGGTCCCATTATCAAACACCTTAATGGGAGGCTATGACTTAGTTATCTCCATAACTTTATCATTTGACCTAATAATTTTAGAAAATTTAAAATTATTAATGATTTAAGGATAGAAAGGATATGGACCAATTTGCTTCCACTGACTTCACTAAATCAAGTCCTCCCACTAACTTCTCAAGTCATCGATAAGGACTAGGATCAATATCTATCGATGGGCACCTAGATCAGTCTCGCTGAATAAAGTCAATCTCACTGATTTTCTATGTGACATGGATTAGCATGAGTCAATAAGCAACCTAATCAAGATCTGATTAACTACATTGGCCAGGTAAGTGAGATCAGTGGGAGGGTCTGCCAAGGCTTGCCTTAGATACCATCAGAAATGATCAGGTAAGCGGGCTGTTAATTAAAAACCACCGATCTAGGAGTGCTAGATTTATCTTAGACACCAATCAATTTATCAATTTTGATTTGGTCTACCTAAAGGCTCGGGCTCGACCACTAAGCCATGATCAGTATCCATTTATTAGATGTATAGACTTTGATCAACTACAACTATTGAAGTGATCTATAGAAATATTCTAATCCTAATTTACTATTAGTTAGGTTTGATCAAATTCTTAACTAAGTCTATATTTAATCTAATGTTAGGTCTAACCCAGTTAAGGACCTGATCAAAGCTAACCTATTATCCTTTAACCCATGTTTTATGAAATTATCTTAGGATCTTTAAATCACAAACCAAGATCCTAAATAATTACTTAATTCTTAATTAAGTTCAAAGCTTATGGGTTTGGATTTATGAAACCTCAAAACTAATTTTTGATTTAATCATTTAAAATATTTTCAAATTGGTAAACTATTTACATTGAATCATATTCAATATATGATTTTAGATCTGATTTATTTTGATATTTTGATCATATCTTAGGATTTTGAATCTAAAATTTTGTAGAAAGTAAGTTCTCAATTTAAATTCTATAAAATAAATATATCATATACATTCTAGATTTAAAATAAAAGATACATATCGATGTATGTAACAATAGGATCTAGATCTAAACATAAAACACATCATATAGATCAGATCATAAACCATTTAAAGTTAGATTTAAAATTAAAAAATAAATCATAAATCCCTTTAGATCTCATCTAACATGTTTATGATTTAGGTTATTCAGGTCAGCACATACTAGGACAACCTCTCCATTGTAAGGGATAAATCTTACAGTAGGACAACCTTATAATTAGTATGTCCAAACCGATATTATTTAGATGTAATCTAAATAATCTAAAATAGGTCTAACATATATCTAATTTTAGATTTAAAATTAAAAAAATAAATTATAAAATTATTTAGATCATATCTAACTTATTCATGATTTAAGTATAGATCAGCACATACTAGGACAACCTCTCCATTGTAAGAGATAAATCTTACAGCTAGACAACCTTATAATCAGTATATGCAATCTATGGAGTTTTAATTTTTAGATTTATCTTAATGCAAATTTGATCATGTAATAAAAGAACCTGGTTCTGATACCACTATTGGAAAATATGCAGGATTTCATGTATGAATTTTAAAACTTTTTTGAAATGTAATGCATTGAAAGTTATAAATTAAACCATTTAATCTACAAATGCATGTAATCAAATTATTAAACCCTACAACTAGGACCTATAACATGTCATAATGCATTCTTAAATCTAAAAATAAAATATTTGGTATTGATCAAATCAATATCCTAGATTTAGAACGATTTCAAATGTAAAACCTAGATTGCATCTAGGTGAGAGAAAAGATCAGATCTCTTATCTTTGCATGGGTTAAGAACTCCATGGTTGATTTTCTTGTTGTCTTTGGGCACACACATTTGGCCTCTATAGGTGATCCACACGAGGTTGCAATAAAATTAGAGGTTTGTCAAACGAAGATTCGCTCGAAGTGCTAACTTCTCCTGGATCCCTCCTTATGGTTAATTTAAAATTTATTCTTTGGATCTCTTGGACACTCCAAGAGATGAAGAACATAAGGAGGAACAAGAGAGAAGTCAAACCTTTGGATCTTCTAAAAAATTTAAAATAAATACATATGAGAAAATCCCTAAGAGAAGATAAATCTTCTCTTTCAGGACACCAACGATTGATGTCCTGAAAACATCTCTATGTTAGGATAAGAGAAGACCTTCTTCTCTATATTTTTTTCATGTTTCTAGATCTAACATTATCAAATTTTTTTCATAGAAAAATCCCATAGAAATATAGAGAAGAAGGGTTCTCAAAGAAATCCTAAGAGAAGACCTTCTTCAATTCTTCTTCTCTCATCAGGACATGATCGGATCATGTCCAAAAGGATCACTATGCCCCAATACCTTGGAGCACAGATGCCCATGCCCTCTTCCTCTCTCTCTCTCTTAGATTTTATCATATAAAAATCATATAAAATAAATAAGAGAAAAGTACTTAAAAGAAAAATAAAGAGAAGATAATCTTCTCTTACCTTTGTCCCTTCAAGACTTCAACATTTGATGTCTTGATGATGACCTTTTCTTCAAGGAACTTGGTACCCTAAACCTCCACGCCATCTCCTCCTTTTCTTCTAGTTTTTTAATGAATTTTCTAGGATTTTTCACATCCAAAAACATCTTATAAGAGGTTCCCCAATTAGATAAGGAAGACTAAGTCAAACCTAGTCTTATATGGACTCTAGGGAGGAGTTTTAGGAGGCGTCCAACTCTTGGATGGCTCCCCCCTTATTTTTTAAGTGTGAAAACCAGAAACCATATGCAAAACTAAAGAAAATAAGTATACAAAATAGAAAGAGGTATGGAGAAAAAATTCCATAAGGAAAGGAGGTATTTTGGAGAATTGGGACTCTTTCAAAAGAAAACAAAACCAAACCACTTACTAAATTTGATCAAATCAATTTTTAATTAATATTTTTAGATATTTGGTGCATGGAGAAGCTCTTATTAGCATGGATAACATCACATAAAGATCTAAAAATAAAATATAGGCATTGACTTTTATTGATGCAAGGAAGGAATGAGAGTCCTAGTCCAACTAGGACTCTTCTTGTTTGACTTGGTTAAAACTATTTTAAACCTAATTCAAACCAAATTAAATACAACCTAATTAAAAATGATTCTAGTCCAACTAGGAGTCCAATTAAATTAGATTAAATCATATTTAATTTTTATTTAAATTCTAACTCAATTAGGAATTAGGTGCACTCAAATACTAGTCCAACTAGGAATTATTTTTCTTTTGTAATTGGCTTATCCAATAAACTAATAAACTTAATCTAATTAAGTTGAATCTAATTTAATTAGACTTGATCTTAGCCCAATCGCTCAATCAAATTGAGCTAATTAGCAATCTAATTGCCAATCGATCCTCCTACAATACTTATATTAGGTCAAACATCAATCGCATATAATGTTTGACCTTAGAATGATTCTCAATCATCGATTAACCATCTGATTAAGTTACAACCTCTTATGTGTGTAATTCTATAGGTTCGAATCTAAGCTGATAGCATAGGAACCAATTTTTGTATCAGTCAAAGTAACCATCTAACAATGGTTCTTGATGTTCGGATAGGTCAAATATATGCAAAGCAATATTATTAGAATCCTGGCCCATGGTTATCGTATAATTCATCCTTTTGATCAATAATGCTCAAGATGACTTTGAAAGGAATATGCCCTCAAGCCAATCAAAATTGATATTTTGATGGGCTATTCTTTTATCTTCCAAACTCTTGTAATGATATTTTTAAATAAATAAAGATATTTTATTTCATCGTATGCTGCATCTTAATTATTTATTTAAGATTATGATAAATCCCATAAATTAGGGATATGATTTTAGGATTACGATGAGATCATGCTTGTGAGACTTAAAACCTCAAAACCCTAATATAAAATATTTCTGATCGATAGAACATTGAGTTGGGGATCAATGTTTTCGAGAAGACTGGCACATCCTATTTATGCTTGATGAAAGGATGATTAATCTCACTATCACTTATGTATGACACTAATACAAGGATGTGGATGCTCATTAGAGAATGAGTTCACTGAATTGATCCAACTCGAGAACATCTAATGGAGTCTTATCTATATGTCAATAGATGATTTTCATAATGGGAGTTATGCATGTAATCCTTTGACATGAGACTACCATAGAACCTTATATGTATGAACTTATATTTTAGTTCATACTCATTCATGACTTAGTCATGTATGGGGTGTTCTGGATATGGTGAATTATATATAAAGGTTGTGAGTAGGTCAACATGGAATCGATCACTCTTGGTAAGAGGGGATTGCATCCTACCTACTTCAATCAAATGATGATTCAAGAAGTCTTTGATCAAAGCATGATGAAAATTAAAAATAATTTTTAATATTTTATTAATCAAATCATCATCATAAGATTGAGAAAAATATGAATATGATATTAGGTTTGACATATTTCCATATCCAGAGTCATATTCGGGATGCAGGGTGATTGAAGGATGTAACTTTTAACTGAAGGATATTTTTGGTATTTCTATCAAATTCTATATCTTTCAAATAGACATGATACATTGCTAGACGTCAATCTTATCTTATGGGTTTGATCAAATTAAAAAAAATAATTTGATCATTAATTAGAAAGTGTTCTAATTGGTTGAATCGGGTTAGCTAGTTTTGACCTAAATTGGTTTGATTGAGTTCTAACCAGATTAGGTCAAATCACATCCAGACCCACTGCTGGCTAGATGTAAAATCCAATGGGTCACACACAAAGAAAATTGATCAAGAGTCTAATTGAATTAGATCATGTTTGCAAGATGAACATGCTAGCACATGTTGCAAACCCTAGCACCAAGATTCTAATCAGATTCGAATCGGGTTTTGATTTAGGCTAATTAGATCCAATTTGGGTCAAATCTGATTTGGTCCTTAATTGGGTTTTTCCTTGGCTTGTTGACTTGGGTTTGGATCTCACATATTAGAATCCCACGCCCTAGAGAGTCTCTCTCTTGCGCATGGGGAGGTGTTTTATGCGCCATGGACTCTTAGCGCATTATTTTGGTTGCCGCCCCATCTTTGTTGTCTTATCTATTTTTATTTTATGTAACTTATGTTACATAGTCTCAGATATGAAAGAAGGCATCCAAGAGTCCTTCTGCAGATTAAACACTTTGGTGTTTAAAAGAAATTTAAATGGAACAAGACTCCTAGCCGCTCCCCCTTATCTTAATGCCTCTTGGACCAAGTCCAAGATGATAAGGTGTTGACTTTTCTTCCATGCTCCATCTAAAATTGGTGCATGAGATGAGAGCCATTGGATGGCATTCTCATCAAATCAAAACTCTTTATTGGTGGCGCCAAAGAGATAGAAAAACTATGTGACATTTGTGAAACCATGAAGAATTATTTTTCGAAGAGTCCTTCTGCTTGAAGCGACTCTTGAAACTAATTCTCATGCTTCCACATGGCATATTTTTCTAGTGGGGTGTGAGAAGGTTGGATGGGCATGAGATATACCTAGGGCAAGGGCATGAGAAATTGTGGAAGCACCTCTACATACATCATAAATAGGGGTGCGCACCGAGAGTCCAAGGCATCAGAAATTCCTCCCTTCTTTCTTGCAATAGGTTCTCTTGTCTAATTTTCTTTATTCCTTTTCTCTTATCTAGACAAGATCCTGATTTAAGGATAAAAAGTCTTTCAATAAGACAAAGATATTAGAAATAAAAATTAAGGAGACAAGGAACAATAAAGGAAGGCAAGGAAAGGCTAAGAGGGTGACACTAAAGGCTAAGGAAGGTTATGCCCAAATAATTGAAGTTCTTCTTATAAGAATTTTAATTAAAATAATCAGAAGTGCTGGTATCTTGATCAAGTCTTCGTGTGGATCAACATTGAAGGATGAACACGTGGGAATCTGGTGGAACCCCTGATGGACTGCTGCCGGTGATCAGAGTCAAATTAGGATTTTGTGATCAAAGGTATGTTCCAATATCCTCTTATATGTCATAAATGCATATTATATGATTTAAATTCTAATAAGATGGTCCTAGGATTTGGGTTTGGTTTTATGATTTCATTGAAATCCATGCTTTCGCTCTGCACACCAAACTCAATAGTGGTATTAGAGCAAACCTTATTAGACTAAATCATATGTTATTATGTTTATGCTTTAATGGCAAAATTATCAATATGATATGATCATATTTGAAATTTTAGCATATTTTTAATGTGATGAGATCATGTTTAATTATTCATAATTAGATTATGATGTATATCATTCTGAAAGGTTGCCCTGGCATAGTGACAAATATTCACTATGTGATGATGGTTGTCCTAGAATGATTATACATGTTATTATGTTTGTTATATATCTTGATTGATTTATATTCTTGTATTCAGTATGATTTTAAATTAGAATGTGCAAAGAGACCATTTAAAGCCTTCTATAAAAATTATAATAAGTTGTAGTGCAATCAACCGATAGCAGAATCAATCTGGATGTAAAATTGATCAATCAGTGTCTAGAAAAGTGGTTCATGATTGGTAAAGAGAATATGATTTTTAATTAATTTCATTTTCTGACCTAGCCAATTCATTGATGTCTAAGGAAAGCAATGGAGGGACCCCCACCTCTCTTCTACTTTTCTGGCCGATTCAATTGATTTAACTCTAGATTGGGTGCTTAGGTATTGCTGTTGAAATTTGGATCTGATATGCAATCGAGCTGGCTTGGATATCCAATCGAGCCAGCTCAGGATGAGATCGAGCCAGCTCGAGGTAGATTTGAGCCAACTCTCTCAGGTGGACAGAAAGATCTGAGCCAGCTCAGGATGAGATCGAGCTGGCTCGAGGTAGATTTGAGCCAGCTCTCTCAAGCAGACAGAAAGCGGAGCTTGGGCCAGATGCTATCGAGCCAGCTCGACTATGGACCGAGCTAGCTCGATGGATGGATTCTTTTGATTCACTACATTAAAGGTTCCTTCATGCTAGTTCATTCTTATGTCATAAACCATATTAGATTTATTGTACAACCATAAGACCGATTATGGAACTAATGTAATATTGATCTAGCGCATAATAATGCTTATGGCATTTTAGATATATTGCTTTGTTGTGTAACCACAAGGGCAGTTATATTTCATTATGACTGTATAGAAATGAAAGATCTTACTTAACTAAAATATTATAGTTTGTTATGCTAACACAAGACTATTAATATTTTAGAGGCCAAAAATATATTAAAAATTACATGAGATGCAATTGGAAAGAGTTTTCTACCTTTGGACTTATAAAAAGGTTTGTTGTGCAACTACAAGACTTTTTTATAAGAAATTAGGATCTCAATCCCATTAAAAAAAATAATTAGATTTTCTCGATTATCATATTTGAGGGTTATGATATTCGATAAAATAGTAAGAGACACCATTAAATTAAAGTTTTAATTTAATTATGTTCATCATCATGAGTTATTTGCTTATGTAATATTCTTTATTATGTAGAATAAATATCTTCTTCACTTTCACTATGTTCAATTTTGGATTCAAATAAGTTGACCGATCCTAACTATGTGGATTGACTAAGAAACTTAAAAATAGTACTCAGTCAAGAAAAACTCTTCTATATTCTTGATGCCCCTGATTTTAGCCATTAGAGAAAGATGCTACAGAGGAAGAAAAGTCTACATACAAGATGTGGCAAAATTATTCTCTTACTATCAAATGCATCATACTTGCCTCCATGAGTAACGAGTTACAGAGGTAACATGATGGCATGGATACTCAATCCATATTGTTCAATCTAAAAGAACTTTGTGGAGAGCAGAGTAGGACTGCTAGATATGAGATATCTAAGTAGTTATTTCATAATAGGATGGTAGAAGGTTCATCCATGCAAAATCATGTTATGATGGTAATTGACCTAATCACTCAATTAAGTCAATTAGGTTTTGTTATGGATAGAAAGTTGAGTCAGGATCTAATCATACAATCATTTTCGAAATCATTTTCTTTGTTTGTCGTGAACTATCACATGAATAAATTGAATACTTCCTTATCTGAGCTGTTAAATATGCTTAAAACAGCAAAGAGCCATATCAAGAAGGATAAGGCTCCTCTTCTTCTTGTAGATAGGATCTCCAAAAAGAAGATAGGTAGAAAGGATTCAAAAAGAAGGCTGAACCCTAAAGGTGGCATAAATAAGAAGAAGGAAAAGAAAGCTTCCGGATAGATGATCTATTTTCACTGGGGCAAAGCAGATCATTGGAAGAGGAATTGCAAGGCTTACCTTGCAATGGTGAAGACTAGTGTAAATGTTGCACCAAAAGGTATGTATGAGATACATACAATTTTATCATTAAATTACTTGATTTCAAACTCTTGGGTATTGGATACCGACTGTGATTTTCATATCTGCAAATCATTATAAGGACTGCAAAAAATTAGGAGTTTGAATAAAGGTAACTTCGAGCTCTACGGCGCTGGAGGAGAGTCCGTCCAAGTGGAAGGTATAGGGACAAATATATTAAAGTTACCTTCTAGAAATATCTTAGAGTTGATAAATTATTATTATATGCCTAAGATCATTAGAAATATTGTATCTATACCCTTGTTATTAAAATAAGATTATAGTCTTGATGTAACGAGCAATGATTGCTCGATCAAATATTCTAATGAAATAATATGTTCTAGCATTTTTAACAATGACTTGTTGACTATATGTTTGGATGACAATATTTTTCATATTGATGAAAATAGAAAATATAAGAAAGAAGACATAAATAATACTTTATTTGGCATTATCAACTTGATCATATTAGTGAGACCAGGATTAACAAATTATACAAAAAAAATTTCTTTGATCCTTATGATTATGAATCATTAGGAACTTGTGAATCATGTCTCATGGGTAAAATGACCAAGATTCCATTTAGTGAACATGAAGAAATGACAAGCGAGTTATTAGGACTTGTATATATAGATGTATGTGGTCCTACGATAACACACGCTAGAGGTGGATACTCTTATTTTATAATATTCACTGATGATTTATCTAGGTTTGGATATGTGTATCTTATGAAACACAAATCCAAAGTCTTTGATAAATTTAAAGAGTATCAAAGTATGGTCAAGAAACAAACTGAAAAGAGTATAAACATTCTTTGATTTGATCGGGGAGGAGAATACTTATCCAGTGAATTTCTAGACTATCTTAAAGTAAAGGGCATTCTCTCTGAATGGATCCCTTCTTATACACCGTAATTAAATGGTATAGCCGAAAGAAGAAATTATACCTTATTAGATATGGTATGGACCATGATGTACTTCACAAAATTACCTATTTTCTTCTGGGATCATATCCTGGAGACCGCAGTATATATCTTGAATAGAGTACCTTCTAAGTCTGTATCTAGCACTCCATATGAGATATGGAGAAGAAAAAATCTAATCTTAAGTATCTTAAGATATGGGGTTAAAAAAAAATTTTGGACATAAGCTAGATGTTAGAGCAGATAGATGTCTATTTATAGGATATCCTAGAGATAGTATGAGATATCTATTCTACCACCCCACTAAACAAAAGATGTTTGTAAGTAGGCATGCCATTTTCATGGAGAAAGAATTCATTCTAGAAAGAGGCAGTGGGAGAAACATTGAACTTAGTGAAGTTCAAGAAAAATAAATAGATATTTCTCAAGCAAATAAACACATAAATAATGAAGAACTAGAACACACAACTCCAATCCATAGGTCTGATAGAGTGAAATATACACCTATGAGGTACGGATTTATTATTAAGAATAATGAAGCTCAAGTCATTAAGAATGATTAACCTCTAACCTATACGAAAGCTATCATGAGTAGGGACTCAGATAAATGGTTGGTTATCATGCAATCCAAAATGGGCTCCATATACACCAATAAAGTATGGACTTTGGTGGATGCACCAGAGGGTGTGAATCCTATTGGGTGCAAATGGATCTATAAGAAAAAAATTAGAGCAGATGGTCAAGTTGAAACCTATAAGGCCAGATTAGTGGCTAAGAATTTTAGGCAAAAATAGGATATTGATTATAATGAAACATTTTCACCTATTGCCATGCTCAAATCTATTCAGATTATGCTTGCAATAGTAGCATACCATGATTATGAAATATGGCAAATGGATGTGAAGACCACCTTCTTTAATGGTTTTCTTGAGCAGGAGGTCTACATGTCACAGCTAGAGGGATTTATCTCAAATGAGAGACCAAATCAGGTATGCAAGTTTAAAAGATCCATTTATGGATTGAAGTAAGCTTCAAGGAGTTGGAATATCCATTTTGATGTTATAGTCAAAGAATTTGGCTTCATCAAGAATATGGATGAACCATGTGTGTACAAGAAGACTAGTGGGAGTACCATAGTTTTCTTGGTTCTCTACGTAGATGACATACTCCTCATTGAGAATGATATCCCAATGTTGCAATCAATCAAGTTATGACTATCAAATAAGTTTTTCATAAAAGACTTAGGAGAAGCATCCTATATACTAGATATAAAAATCTATAGAAATAGATCTAAGAGGATGCTAGGTTTGTCCCAGTCTAGGTACATTGACTTAATACTGAAAAGATTTAGTATGGATGGGAGTAAAAGAGGTTACTTACCCATGAGTCAAGGCATACATCTCTCTAAAAAGATGTCTCCTAAGACACCTGAAGAGAGAAATAGAATGAGTTCTATTTCTTATGCTTCGGCTATAGGATCAATAATGTATGACATGTTATGTACCAGGCCTAATATTGCTTATGCTTTAGGCATAGCAAGTAGATTTCAAGTTGATCCAGGAAAGGATCATTAAAGAGTTGTAAAAAATATTTTTAAGTACTTGAGAAGGACTAAGAATATTTTTCTGGTATATGATTGATCTGATCTCAAATTAGAAGGATATTCTGACTCTAATTTCAATCAGATCTAGATGATAGCAAATCCATTTTAGGGTATATCTTTACTCTGAATGGTGGAGCAGTGAGTTGAAAGAGTACCAAGCAACCAATTATAGTTGACTCAATCACTGAGGCAGAGTACCAAGCTACCAAGAAAGCTATCTGGATGAAGAAATTCATCACTAAATTGGGTGTTGTTCCTGAAATTGAGAACCTAGTACCACTTTACTATGATAATATTGAAGCAGTTGCTCAAGCAAAGGAACCAAAGTCTCGTCATAAATCCAAACACATTCTAAGATGCTTCCCTCATTCGTAAAATAATTAAGAGATAAGATGTTGTCATTAAATGGATAGATATAAAGAACAACATAGCAGACCCATTCACTAAGGCTTTACCACAACAGTAGTTCAATCGCCATCTTGATTGTATGGGATTAAAATATAAAGATGATTAGCTTTAGTGCAAGTGAGAGATTGAAAAGAATATGTCCTCAAGCTGATCAAAATTTATATTTTGATGGGCTATTTTTTTATCTTTCAAACTTATGTAATAATATTTTCAAATAAATAAAGGTATTTTATTTCATCGTATGCTGCATCTTAATTATTTATTTAAGATTATGTTGAACCATATAAATTAGGGCTATGATTTTAGGGTCATGATGAGATCATACTTGTGAGATCTAAAATCTCAAAACCCTAATCTAAAATATTTTTGATTGATGGAACATTGAGTTGGGGATCAAGATTTTCGGAAAGACTGGCACATTCTATGTATGCTTGATGAAAGGGTGATTGATCTCACTATCACTTATGTATGATGCTAATATAAGAATGTAGGTACTCATTAGAGGATGAGTTTACTGAATTAATCTAACTCGAGAATATCTAATGGAGTCTTATCCATATGTCAATAGATGGTTCTTATAGTGGGAGTTGTGCATGTAATTCTTTGACCTAGGACTACCATAGAACATTATATGTATAAATCCATATTTTGGTTCATACTCATTCATGACTTAGTCATGTATGGGATGTTCTGGATATGATGGATTATATATGAAGGTTGTAAGTAGGTCAACATGGAATCGATCACTCCTGATAAGAGGAGATCACATCCTACCTGCTTCAATCAAATGATGATTTATGATCAAAGCATGATAAAAATTATAAATAATTTCTAATATTTTATTAATTGAATCATCATCCTAAGACTGAGAAAAATATGAATATGATATTGGGTTTGACATATTACCATATCTAGAGTCATATTCAGGATGTATGGTGATCGAAGGATCTTGTTGCATGGTAACTTTTCACTGAAGGATATTTTTGGTATTTCTATCAAAATTTCATATCTTTCAGGCAAACATGATACATTTCTAGATGTCAATTTTGTCTTGTGGGTTTGATCAAAATTAAGAAGTTTAATTTGATCATTAATTAAAAAGTGTTCTAATTGGTTGAATCGGGTTAGCTAGTTTTAACCTAAATTGATTTGGTTGAGTTCTAACCAGATTAGGTCAAATCGCACCCAGACCCACTACTGGATAGATATGGAATCCAATGGGTCATACACAAAGGGAATTGATTAAGGATCTAATTGGATTAGATCATGTTTCCATGATGAATATGCTAGCACATGTTGCAAATCCTAGCACCAAGATTCGAATCGGATTTTGATTTGGTCTAATTAGATCCAATTTGGGTCAAATCTGATTTGGTCCTTAATTGGATTAACCCTTGACTTGTTGACCTAGGTTTGGGCCTCACATACCAGAATCCCATGCACCAGAGAGTCTCTCTCTTGCGCATGGGGAGGTGTTTCATGAGCCATGGAATCTTAGCGCATTATTTTGGTTGCCGCCCCATCTTTGTTGTCTTATCCATTTTTATTTTACGTAACTTATGTTATGTAGTCTCAGATCTAAAAGAAGGCACCCAAGAGTCCTTCTGTAGATTAAACACTTTGGTGTTTAAAAGAAATTTAAATGGAACAAGACTCCTAGCCGCTCCCCCTTATCTTGGCGCCTCTTGGACCAAGTCCAAGTTGATAAGGTGTTGACTTTTCTTCCACGCCCCATCTGATATTGGTGCATGAGATGAGAGCCATTGGATGGCATTCTCATTAGATCAAAACCCTTTATTGCTAGTGCCAAAGAGAAAGAAAAACTATGTAACATTTGTGAAACCATGAAGAATTATTTTTCAAAGAGTCCTTCTGCTTGAAGTGACCCTTGAAACTAATTCTCGTGCTTCCACATGGCATATTTTTCTAGTGGGGTGTGAGAAGATTGGATGGGCATGAGATATGCCTAGGGAAAGGGCATTAGAAATTATGGAAGCACCCCTACATACATTATAAATAGGGGTGCGCACCGAGAGTCCAAGGCATCAGAAATTCCTTCCTTCTTTCTTACAATAGGTTCTCTTGTCTAATTTTTTTTATTCCTTTTCTTTTATCTCGATAAGGTTCTGATTTAAGGACAAGAAGTCTTTCAATAAGATAAAGAGATTAGAAATAAAAATTAAGGAGACAAGGAACAAGAAAGGAAGGCAAGAAAAGGCTAAGAGGGTGACATTAAAGGCTAAGGAAGGTTATGCCCAAATAATTGAAGTTCTTCTTATAAGAATTTTAATTAAAATAATCAAAGATGCTGGTATCTTGATCAAGTCCCCATGTGGATCAATGTTAGAGGATGAACATATGAGCACCTGGTGGAACCCCTGATGGATTGCTACCGATGATCAGAGTCAAATTAGGATTTTACAATCAGAGGTATGTTCCAATACCCTCTTATATATCATAAATGCATATTATATGATTTAAATTCTAATAAGATGGTCCTAAGATTTGGATTTGGTTTTATGATTTCATTGAAATCTATGTTTCCACTCTGCACACCAAACCCAACAGACTTCGAGTACGCTGTCAGTACTCATACAAGTTATCTTTATTGTATCTCAAAATTTTATAAATTTCGTGACTCCTCATGAGGATTATCCAGGCCTAGGTTTTGCTAAATTAAAATACAATGAGTCATTCTCTTTCTGAAGCTAATCAAGAGTGGTCAATCCCATCTTGACTCACACAGCGACTTCACAAGTACTTGATTATACCCAAAAATCTTTCGAACCTATATTAGAAATACAGGTAGTCCTACACCAAAGTACAGTGAGTTGCTTGCAAGTCATCATAGTGATCTCAGGTTGGAGGAACACTTATATCCATTGGCCTTAGCTAGATACTGTTGACAGTAGAGTGCTATATTGATCACGTTCAGTGTAGATATACTCCTACATTTCACCTGGATGCCATACCAATATCTCCACACCACTTGCTTACGAGGACAACCAACGTATATGGCATACAATGATCTATACTCGATAAATTATCATCCTTATTAATAACTTATCATTTGATCATGAACAATTTAAGAACCATCTGATAAATCCTTCTTTATCGATTGATTGTGGTTTTAAGGACTTCATCATAATTTAGGAGTTCATTTAAGGAAGATAGAATTTTTATGATGAACCAGCCAAATAACTATTCTCATTAGATAATTCATATACTAATTTCAATCATCTACCACTTAGATGATTGACTTTAGGACACATTTTCCAATAGATTTGATCTATGGAATAAAATTTCTTAAGAAATTTACTTTGCACTTCAGGCCAAGTTTGGTTTGATCTTCCTATTGTGCCAAGCCAGTACTTGGCTTTGTCTTTTAATGAAAAGAGGAATAAGATTAATCTAAGGGCATCATTAGTTCAATTTTAGATTTTCACCATAGAGTAGATTTCTAAAAATTCATTCAGATGGTTATAAGGATCTTCATTGGTGTTTCCATAGAAAGATAGGAGCATCTGGATTGTGATCGGCTTGATCTCATAATGGGTTGCATGAATATCAGATAATTGGATACAAGTCGATGAATTGTAAGTAGAAAGAATAAAATATTTTTTCATCTACCTAGGTGGTTCTCTAAAATTTTCAGTCATTTGACTATTAGATTTAATATGATTCAGCCATTTGATTTTATGGTTGGGTTCGACTGGATCAAATAAAGTGATTTCCTATCATGTATGTATTAGTACAATCCTAACATGTGGTTTAAAATTTTAAAATTTTTTTAGTATTTTATTATTTTTTAAAAAAATTAATTTTTTAATTAATTTTTTTAATTATTTTTAATTTAATTTAATTTTTATTTTATTTTTAATGAAAAAAGAAGAAGAAAGAAAGAAGAGTTTGAAAGAGGAGGTCCTAAGGAGTCCTAGAGCTAAGAAGAAAGAAAGAGAAATTAGGATTTAATTAGGTTTGAATATTGGTTAGCAATCAAGTTAATTCTAACTAAGGGTTATCTTAAATCTAGACAACTCCTAACCGTCAAGATTACCTTCAAGCCCTCCAAGTGTAAGATCATCCAATCAACTAGTCAGGTAAGTGTAAGGTTAGTAGGAGTCCCCTCATTGCTTGCCTTAGACACCAATTATGCTTGATCAGGTAAGCTAACGGAATTAATTATAAACCACTTTCCTTCGGATCCAATTATTCCTAAACTACTTTTCTTAGATACCAGTTAAATTGACTAACTCTAATTCGGTTCAACTTTTAGGATTTTTTATCTTAATGAGCTCGAATTTCTAAGGCCAATGTCTAATTGATTTTAAAATTAAAGGCTTAGGTCAATGCAGGATGCTGGTTAGTTGTTTGTGGGCCAAGAAAGAGTGATCAAATCCTCACCTTATATTGTTTAATGGATTGTACTCTTAAGTTGATTTAAGATGAGTATGCACAAAGAATTTTTTAAGCAAGGAGTTCTATGCAATTTAAACTAGATGCGTGTAACTAATTAAGTTTTGAGAAGCTTACCTTAGCTCCAGCAATCATTAAAAGAAATAAAAATAAAACTAAATCTAATATGATGGATGCTCTAAATAGTTAGGATTTCTAATCTTATTATGAAGCTTTTAATTAGATTTAAATGGATAAATTTTAATTAATTTAAAAATAAAATAAATAAATAAATAAAAATCTAGGATTATGATTGATCTCACCAAGCAGGATTGGAAGCTTCCTCCTTGTCCTAATCTTTTTGCTCTCTTTTTTTATCTACAAAATAAAAAAGAAAAAATTAGTAAGCAATATTTATAGAGAATTAAAAAAATAAAAATTTATTTATAATTAATTTATAGAATCAAAGAAATTAAAAAAAATTAATGCTCTTGCCTTCCCCAGTAATGACGTCAAAAACTTGATGCATTTGCCCGAATTATTCTTAATTTGCAAGAAAATCAAAGAAATAAAAAAAAATAGCATCTATTTCTTTTTCGATAATGGCATCAAAATCTTCATAAGAGCATAATATTGTCATTAAGACACCAGGTTTATTAGTTTAATTCTAACTTCTTAAATAATTAGAAATAGGTAAGTAGTGAGTTGGGTCGAATCTACAGAGAATGCAATATTTTAGTTTTAAAATCTTTAATTTTTATAAAAAAATTAAAAATAAAATTAAAGTCAAAAAATAAAATTAAAATTAAAAAGTAAAAATTAAATGATGCAAAAAATTAAACTTGATTCTAAGATCTACTAGTTAGATCTTAGCATCTACTTGTAATAATTAAAGTACAGAAATTAAATTACAACTAAAAATAAAAAGCTAAAATTTAAAGTACATAAAAATAAAATTTATATTAATTAAAATTTAATTCAAAATTTAAATATATAAAATTAAAAAGAAAAATAAAATAAAAATTAAAATAGGTTGATCTCTGATCTTGGATTGGTGTTGGCATGAAGATGGCATAGGAGACAGCTCTTCTTCATAGCACTCATGTCTTGAAATAGCCTCTATCCCAAGAATGATTCCTACCCTAGATCGTAGCTTTTTCATGATCAAAGATGCTTGATTTGATGGCTTGAGATCTTTTTATAGATATTTGAGGGCTGGAGATCTTTGCTGCAGGCAATATGGGACTAAGGTAGATTTTGATCGACAAAAATGGAAGAAATTCGAGTGAAAATTGGATTAAAACAGTATCTAGGTCACTTCTATTGAGTTCCCTGCATTCTGGCCATTAGATCTTGATCAAAGGGCTCAAACATTACTTAAAAACCTATTTTATACTCCCATATCAAGTCGGAATTAATATAAACCATTGGATCGCACTGAATAGGTGAATCTAGACCGTCAGATCGCGCTCAGGATGTTTGAATCAGAATCAGGGGTGGTGTCACCCATCCAATCATGTTCTGGAGTGCTCAGAGCCATTCGATCATGATCTTGGAAGAGCTAAAAACCAAATCAAAGAAGGAAAAAACCCTGACCGTTGGATCTGGACCGCAAACCACCATAGCCATCGGATCATGCCATTACTATAGCTATGGACCGTATAGACCGGGTGTACCACAGACCGCAATCAATCAACATGCAGCTTGGCCTATGAAATTATCATTTTACCCCTATATGCTGTAATGAATTTTTTATAAACTCTTTAGCGGTCTTGGTCCACCACGTAGCATCTTCTTATTAGGCGTCTTCTACTGAGCTGGCATTTCATGCTTGGTTCCATGGATTGGTGGATCGGCTTATCTGGCTTTACCAGCTTGGATGGTGCGTTGGCTGAGCTTGGATACACCAGCTGAGCTGGTTTTGATGGCTTGGCTGCGCAAGCCAACTGAGCCATTTTCTTTTTTTTATTTTATTTTATTTTTTTTCTTTACAAATTTATATCGACTCCATTTTAACTCTATTTTGCTCTAAATTTATTTCATTGTGACCAAAAAATAAGCTCTTTTTACTAATAATAATATTTTATTTTTTATTTTTATTATTTTTTAATTAATAAAAATATTAATTTCTTAAATATATATAAATTAATTATTAATTTTTAAAAATAAATATAAATTAATTAATAAACTAATATTTTTATTAAAAAATTTATGGTACTTATCACACCTTCCAACTTAAGCTTTGCTCGTCCTCAAGTAAAAAAAGAATTTAATTTTAGATACCTTTTTAACTTTAGAGTTTCAAATTTCATCAAAGTAATTTTTCAAAATGGCCATTGATATTTAGTATAGCATAAGTGAGGCATGTCATTGGGGTATTAATATGTACCAATATAAAAATTTAAGCAAAGAACATTCAACTTTTCTAAACTTTTTCTAAATTATCCTACTTTTATTTCTGAATTATCTAAACTTTTATATGGGCAAGTGTATTGTTACTTCCGTCCTTCATTTATAATTTTTTTTATTCACATTGTCTACTTTTTATTATGAATATCATTGCTTACTTAGGCAATGGGATCTAGTTACTCGGTAGAAAATCAATGTATATATATTTTTTTTAATGTTGTACCATTATTAATTGTCTTAACCCATTAAGCTTTCTATTTGATCCATGTAGCAAGTCTTGGGCCAATGATTTTCAAACTAGTTAGCTTTAGAGCACTAGGTATAAAATACTCTCGGACATACTAACTCGAATCAAATAAGCTACTAGTTAAGACTAGCTTTACAATAAGCTTCTTCATCCTTCCCACCTTTTGATGTGAAACTCAATGCTTGCTCAGGCAAAAAGGCCTGGTTACTTAGTAAAAAGTACTTAGAAACTATTTTATTTTAATTTTTTCTTTTTTAATTAATTTTTTAATTAATAAAAATATTAATTTCTTAAAAATATATAAATTAATTATTAATTTTTAAAAATAAATATAAATTAATTAATAAATTAATATTTTTATTGGTGAATTTATAGTACTTATCATTCGACCTTGGTCTTCTCGTGAATTCTCGGAAGATCTACCATGGTCCTCCTTAAAGAGGCAATCTCCTTTAGATCCACTTTCAGGCCGATCTGAGCTTTATCTACTAACTGCTTCCAAAGCCGGGATACTTCAGTGCTAGCTGTATCAACTTTTTTTTAGATCATCAATTTGCCCACACAAGCCAATTTGATAGGTATCATATGCTATTTCAACATTGTGGAGTTGCTTTTTGAGGTTACAAAACTTTTTCGACTAGTCCCACTCATACTCTGCCTTACTTTGGACCCAAACTGAACCCTTCTCTAGTTGGCCGATCTTCTCTCTTGCTTCATGAAGTTCAGCTTTCAAAGAGCAAATCTTTGCAGTTAAGTTCCAAGCTTTGTCGCCAGCAAGTTTCCATGCCCGTTCCAATTCCTCAATCAAGTGGTATTTTTAGCAGTATAGTCCTTAAAAAATTATTTGGAGGATTGATGTGATTTCGATAGAAGCATCAGTATAACACTTTTTAAACCTTTGGAGTTCATCCTCAGTCTTTTTTAATTTCTTCTTTGTTTGATGAACTTCTCTCCTAAGATTTTTGATATGGTCCTTCAAGGGAAAACCTTGAGGTAGAGGTTCAGCTTCAATAAGAGACTACACTTAACACATAAAAATACCATGACAAAGAAGAATGGCAAAAGAAAA
Source organism: Cocos nucifera (assembly GCA_006176705.1). NCBI lineage: Eukaryota > Viridiplantae > Streptophyta > Magnoliopsida > Arecales > Arecaceae > Cocos > Cocos nucifera. Next base: position 43,510 of record QRFJ01004613.1, read on the forward strand.
AGATTTTGCTTTCATTAATTAAAATGTCTAAATACATGAAAGATAAAAAGAAAAAAAGAAAACAAGTACAATAAAAGGTCTCAAATCTCCACGAGAGTATCAGAGGAACCCGATGCAGTCTTAGCTGATGTAGGTCCTTCAGCAGTAGCGACGGCAGATGTGGCAGGGTCGGCAATAGCATCTAGAAGAGTGGCTTCATTAGAAGGAGGTTCGGCTTCATCCTCGGAGGGTTCCCTTGATAAAAAGCTGAGATTCAATTTTGGAAACTTCTCTGCAAATTTTGATTGGCAGAGGTTGTATCTTTTGATGAAGACCTCTTGAGTAAAGGGCACCTTGATCTCCCTCAACTCCTTTGAAGATTTGGAGGAAATGGCCTCTTCTACCACCCGCTTCTTCTCTTCAGCAAAGTTTGTCTCGACCTCCTTCCTCCTCCTTTCTTCTAAGGTCAGTGCCACCCTCAAGTCGGTAGATGTCCGCTCCTTCCTTTGAAGTGCCTCTTGCAGACGTCCAACCTCAGCCAAGAGGCGGCTCACCTCGGCCTTGTATTCTTGAGCCTCTTCCATAGTTTTTGAGGCCTTAGCTTTCTCGGTGTTGATCATCTCGATGTTAGATATCAATTGGTGATCGACCTATGAGCAACAAAATTAGTTATACCATTGACGAACTTATACTTGAATTCAAAATACAAGAAAAGAAATTATTACCTCGAGGTATGTCCCATGGGAGTTCTTGACCCCCTGATCAAGGTTGGTGTAGGTAATCCTCTTGATGATGTGTGGAAGAACACATGCATCAATCAAGGCCTTAACGACCCTCCAGTCATTGAAGGAAGCATTATCCCAATCAATGTTGTCGTCACTTGATTCTCCTGAATTTCGTTGGGGTCAAGCTTTTCTAGCGATCTTCTTCTTCTTCTTCTTCCTCTTTATTTCCTCTTCAGAGAGAGGAACTAAAGCAGGGACCTTGACAGGCAAGCTCAAGATCCTCAGTGGTACTATAGTTTCTGAAGCGGGCACTCCTGGAGCGGTGGAGCTTGATTTCCCGACTTTCGCTCATTTGGATGATTCTTCAAAGTTCTTCTTCTTTCTTTTTTGAGCTTGAAGCCCCCTCGATAGCATCTTCATTTCTTTAGGAGTCATTTCTGCAATAACGACAAAGCCAGGGTTAGAAGAGAAACAAGAAAAATAAAAGAAGATGAACTTGGGTACTTGTGGGGTTGAGTGGGCTTAAGCCGAGATTGAATAGAGTTTGGCTGTCAACAACTTTGGATAATAAAGGGATCTTATAATACTTCAATTTATGGATAGAATCAAGATCTGACCTCTTCAACCTAGGAGCTCGGTGAATTAAATCTCTTAAGTACCCCTAAGATGGAAGTCTTGGTTCTAAGGTTGGATAGGAGATGAAGAAAAACATTTCCATCTAGTTATGAATTGAAGAAGGGGCATTCTTTAGTAGCCCTTTCTTGTTAAACTAGGGGGAGAGATACCATTAGACTTTGGTGGTGGGATGGCATTTAAAGGTAAAGTAGTTGCGGAATAAGAAGATGGTAGAATGGTACAAAGAGAGATGAATCCTATGATAAATCTAAAGGAATTCGACACCATGGAAGCTAAGAAAATATTCAAAAAATGAAAAAAGTACTACTACAAAAGGAGGAAGTGGAGGTCTTAATCCAACATGAAAGGCCTCTAAATATAAGTAGAAGTGACCCAGAGGAGGGACACAAGCTTGGCCACTCATTCTGGAAAGCTCCAATTCATATTTGGCAGGAATTCCACACTGAATTCTTATGAAAGAAAGGTCTTTGGAATGCAAGAAACATGAAATGATCTTAGGGATGAAGGTCGGCCAAGGTGCCTCAATGGGTTCGGTAGTCTTTTTAAGGCTAGGATCTGGCAAGTTTGGATGGGTCAAACTCCTAGAACTGGAAGACCAAGATATTTTGAAAGATATTTGGATTAAACTTAAATAGAAAAACCTTTAGAAAATTGAAAGAAAAAGGCTATGAAATTTTTGAAAGAACCCAGGAAGAATAGTAAACCTTTATGAAAAAATTGAAAGAACAAAGGTGGAAGAAAAGCAAGCAAATGTGAAGAAAGAGGTCAGGAGACTAACCTAAGCTAGTCAGAGAACTCAAGAAGGAAGTCGAAAAAAAAAAAGGCTGGCAAAAAAGATACCGATGGTTGGAGGAGTTGCGACAAAAGGAGAATGGGATGCCCGGAGAAAATGAAGGATGGAAGAAAGAGAGAGTAGGCAAAAGTAGGTAGTCAGAGGTAAAAGGGATGTTTAAATAGATGGAAGAAGTCAGGTACAGTTATGATTGTAAATCCTCTCCACCCAACCTTTACTTGCCTTGTGTCCCACTCGTAGCCGACGTTTGCCATGGTAGTAATGGTGTCGTACATAGAGCACCATGCTGGAGGGGAATTTCAAATGCTGCGATCATTTCAAGTCATTCAATCATTAAGGAAGTTTCTACACTAGTCGAAAAAAGCCAAAATTTTTCATCTTTTGAAAGTGGAAAACCAGCAGAGGACTTCGGCAGTTGCAATTTCAATACTCCCTTCATTCGATCTTTGAACTCAGAAGTAAGGAAACAAGTATTGGGGATAAAATGACTCTTGCTGAAGTCCATTAAGAAGTCCAAATTTGATATGAGTTCACTTGGAGTTACAACAGCCGTGGTTGAACTTTAGCTAAACTGGTCTCTTACTCCAATTCAATTCAAGAGGGTCAACCTTCAAACCATATATGCTGGATGATCTTCTCAGTTGTAACTGTCTGTTCTTTTCTTCCAATGACTACAGAATCCATCAAAGACATGATGAACTTTATTCGACCGAACTCAAATAGTGAAGGACATGAAAACTAACTCTGATCTTAGTGTTAATAAAGCCCCATCGAATATTGAACCCCAGCACTTTTTGATTTTGTTTATGGTAGACCTCGAGTGCAGCCAAATTTTTTAGCAGCAAATAGCATATCTTATTAACCTTACAACAAGGACCCCATCCAACCAAATTCCTTTCCAATCAGATTCTATCCCGGCTGAACTCCTTTACTCTACTTTATGAATAGCAACAGAACTCGAGTATAGCCGAATTCCTTCATCCCTTTTTGATAATTGTAGATCAAGCTAGCCTATACCATGCATATCGATTGGATGACCTTGAACAGTAAAAAGAATCGCCCTTTTACTAATTCTGCTTCTTGGCCCAAGATGAATGTAGGGTTTGGAGTACCAAAGCCCAACCTGTCCGATCTTGCTTGGTAGCAAATCTTGAGGGTAGTTGAATTATTTTACTGTAAATGTTGAACTCCTTCTCAATCGAACTCCTTCTCGGATGAACTTCTTTCTAGTTGGGCTTCGTTTAGATGGGATTTTATAAAATTGAATTTCTTTACGATAAAGCACATCTCATTAACCTCACACCAAGAACCATATCCAGCCAAACTCCTCTCTGATTGAACTCCATTCTAGCTAAATTCCTTTATTCAACTCCAATTCGACCCCATTCCAAAATAAGTGATAGCCCTCCTGCAAACAATGAGCTTCAGTACCCTATCGAGTTAGCCTTAAGTATTGGCCAAACTTCTTTGAATAGCTAGGACAGCTAGGATAATGTCACCTAGAAGCCTTGAATCTCAACACTCATCCATCCCAACTTTCTAACAATCTCGAACCTCTGCTGCTCCGGCTGAGCTCCTCAAAGCTATCAAAGACAGCACTGGCAAAATCCAACAAACAGCAAGTCCGCCCTCCGTTATTTAACAATCCGATCTCCAGGCTTGGCCCACCCGACTTTGAGTCCTCTCTGCTAGCATAAACTACTCCAATCGTCATCTAAACCTCATCAAATAAAATTCAACCACCTACAAGTCGTGATAAATGATAGCCCACTCTCTATAACAAACTCCACGTCATCCAAATGGCCCACTAGTAGGCGATTATGGCATTACCATCAATTTGTTATGTGCTCCATCTATATAAGGGATCCTTCAGATATGCTTCTTCTGTCTAAGCTCTCATCACCGCTTACATTCTCCTGAGTACTCCATTCTTGTTGATCAGAAAACTAACTTGACCATCGGAGGATCCTGTCGGAGCCATCCACCTCTAGTTTGAGCTTCTTCTTATAGGTCTCATCGGCGGCCTCGTCTTCACCAGCTCCAGCAAACTCCAGTGTTAGCACCATTTTCTGCACTAACAGAGATTTTGCTAAATTGAAATACAATGATGCGTTATCTTCAAGCTTTTACAGTGATCAATCCCATCTTAACTTATGCATCGACTTAATAAGTACTTGACTGCATTTAGAAATCTTCTATTGCTGACTTAGAAATTCAGGTAGTCCGACATAAAAGTATAGTGAATTGCTTGTAAGTCACCATAGTAATCTCAGGTCTGAAGGATATTTATACCCATAGCCCTTGGAAGTACTCTTGATAGTAGAGTACTCCAAAATGATTATGTTCAGTGCAGATATACTCCTATATCTCACCGCATACCATACCAGTATCTCCACATTTCTTAGTTAAGAGGACAACCAACCCATATGGCACACAATAATCTACACTTGATATAGCTATCATCCTAGTATTAAAATATCATTTGATCGCGAACACATTTAAGGATTAAATGATAAATTATTTTTCATTAATTTAAAATAGTCCTAAAAACTTTATCACAACATACAAATTCATTAAAAGAAGATGTACACAATTTATGATAAAAAATCTAAATAATATTTTATTAATAATTAATTTACTTGCATTTATAAAAATAAGCTCAATCATCAATAAGTTGATGATTGGCTTTGGGATACAATTTTCAATAGGGACGACCCCAAGGGAAGAGGAGTCGACTTTGAAATGTTGGAACATACAGGTATGTAGACAAGTTGACTCATTTCCCAGATAAGTCAACTTTCTCAAAGAAGATAGAGATTTGAACTTTTAGACCCTGTAGTTGAGTTGACTCCTGAGGTAGATGAGTCAACTTGTGGACAACTGGAGTCAGCCCTAGAAGATTTGGAGTCAATCTTAGGCATGGGATCAGCATAACGACTAGTTTACTGCAACATCTCCAATGACCATTTCTTCACTCCAACAGTTAGTTCAAATGTTCCAACAGTCAAAATTCCTTCTCCAACCATCTTTAAGACTATTAAAGGCTTGAGAAACTATTGAAAGGTAAGATTAAGGGGTTTTTAAAGAGAAAATATTTAATTTTTTGAGAGATTTATTGCACATCTTTAGAGAGGAAAAAGAGAGAAATCAAGCACAGTTTTTAGAGGACTTTCAAGAGAAATCTTTTTTATCATCTCCAACATCCTCTCAAGCTTCCAAATAGAGTGATCAATCTTTAAAAGAGCAATCATTTAGCTTCTTCTTTACACCTCAAAGAGTTCTACTTTTCTTTTGTTTTTTTTTTTTGAACTAAAAATTTCTATATCTTGTATTTTGATTTTTTTATAAGTTTCTTTGAGAGAAAGAAACTTAGGATAAAGACCTATCTAAGTTCAGAATTGGATATTATAGATTTTGATTGGTGAACCCATAAAACCAACTTGGTTGATTGTGAGCCCAAAAAATAATTGATATACAAGTTTTGATTGATGATCCCGAAAAATCAACTAGGTTTGTTTGTGAGCTTGGGTAAAACAAATACACTATAATCAACTGATTATAGTTAAATTTTCATGGAAAGCTTAGAAAGTGGATGTTGGTGTGGGGTTATACCAAACTACTATAAATTCCATGGTGTTTGTGTTATGCCTTTTGCTTTCTTGCTTGTCTTGCATGCTTTTAATTCTTATTTATCATTATTTTAGTTTTTGCTTAGCTTTTTTTATATCTTGATTATTCCACTGCTGCTTGTATTGTACACATCATGACCACTCAAATTAGTTTAATTAGATGCACATACTTATTTAGAGTTTAAATTGGATCAAATTTTTAAGAACCCAATTCAAAACCCCCTCTCCTAGGTTGCTACATTTTTGGGTAGCAAAGACTTTATTGAAAATATTATTACAACATATTTGTTATATTTAATGTATGATGAATATTGTATTCTCATCACTTATTATTTGGTTAGTTTTTACTTGCATTTTAATAATTGTAATATTGTAATTTTATATTTATGTTCTTTAAGACAAGTTGTTAATTGATCATTATTTGGGCTTATTTTTAATTTATAGCCAATATGGATGGGGATGAATGGATTGATTCTTTTCAACTAGAGAATGATATTAAAGAGAAGAATAATAAAAGTAATATTAAGCTTCATATTCTTGTACTAGCCCATATAACAGTATGTGTTGATTATTTTCTCAAATATATGTATAAAGAGCCTTATAGAGATTCTTCAAATGTTGGTCATATGTGGGTTATAGATATTTTGCGTGGACTTGTTAATAGATGCTATGAGAAGTTTTGAATGGAGACGCATGTAATTCAAAATCTTTGCAGTCTATTTAGAGACAAGTATGGCTTGACAAGTACTAGAGAAATGAGCATGGAAATAATAATGGCTTTTTTTTTACTAACCCTTGGGCCATAGAGTTGGTAATAGATTTGTTCAAGAATGGTTTCAACATTCTTGGGAGCCTGGGAGACTATTAGCAGGTAATTTCATAGAGTTCTTCAAGCATCAAAGAAATTTGCATAGCATGATAAGTCCTTCACTAGATTATAATGATATCATCCCTGAATATATTGGACAAAGACCATAATTTTATTCATTTTTCAAATTAAGGACTCAACATGATATTTATTCTTGTGTACCTGAGTTATACTTTTCTTTATATTCATTATCATCTCTATGTATTATATAATGCACATGATTGTATTGGTTTTATTGACAAAACACGTCTTCGTGTACTAGTTCCTATGGTTAAGAAAATTCCATATATAGGGTGAAAATCTTATTATACACAAAATATTATATTAGCATGTGGGTTTGATATGTATTTTACATTTGTCTGGGTTGGATGGGAAGGCACCGTTCATGATACATGTATATTCATTGATGCTTTACAAAGCTAGAGTTAAAATTTCCACACCTAAGAGATGGTAAGTGTAACAAATAAATTCTATATTACATAACATATTATTGGAGTGAATAATTCTTCTATTTGACATAATATTATTTATGCTTTAGCTGAAAAATATTATATTGTTGATGTAGATATCCAAATATAAAAGGGTACTTAGCACCTTACAAAGGAGAAAGGTCGCATGTTCCTTAATTTTGGCATGGTAGTCAACCAATACGAGGTCCAAATAAGGTCTTGAACCAAGCTCATGCATCACTTGAAAATATTATAGAGCATACATTTGGAATTTGCAAAAATAGATGGGTTATACTTAGCCGAATGCCTGCATATAAGTTGAATGATCAAATAAGAATTATTGTTGCTAGCATGGTAATTTATAACTATATTAGGAAGCATGCAAAGCATGATGAGAAATTTGATAAGGTAGATATTGATGATGACTATTTGCCATTTGTTGTGGGTGATCTTAATCATGAGAATATTATACAAGAGCTCATATCAAACATTATGGCACAAGATGATAGCTTCATAGCTCAAGTACGTGATAGAATACATAATTTGTTCATAAATAGATAGGTACTGGAGTATGTTAGTGTAACACTCTTTTGATTGAACATACTTAACAATTATTTATTTAATTTTATTTTATTTTTTATATTAGCCATATTTTAAAAAAAATGTATGTTGTAAGATTTTTATTAACTTTATTTGTATCATGGTAACATTTGTTTTATATCTAAACAATTTTAGAATCATTTTAGGCATTTGTCCATTTTGATCATTTTGCCATTCAAAATCAGCTTTTGGGTTTGCCAACCAAACATATAGCAAACTACTTCTATAGTTTCTGAACAACTTTTGGATCTTGATGGCCAAATAGTTTTCTAGCAAAAAATTGCTTTATCTTGAAACAACTTTTGACCTTAAAACATAGCTTTTACTAAAAATTGCTTTTTGACAAAAAGCTACAGCATTCCAAAACAGACCCTCAATTCTCTCCCCATAAGCTAATATCAGCCTAGTGTTTAGCCTCTGGATTTGAAAAGAGATAAGCAAAAATAATAAGCTTGATAGCCTAATAAGTAATAATCTACTTTATATAATTGGATCAAGCCATACTATATAATTTAACTTAACAAAATTATATTAAGAATAATGCATTTTTGTAAAGTAGTGATCACATATATTTATTTTTTATGATGTCCATATAGTGAAATAATATATTTTATCATAGTAAAATAAAATATCCAATCTCATATTTGAAACTATAATGGCATTCATATATTCAATCCTAGGTATAAAGTTTCCAAATCTATTTTAACTCTACAGCCAAAGACTATGGCTATATTTAACCTCTATGACTAGGTCATGAAACTATACTTAACCCCTACAATATAAGTCAAGGGACTGCATTTATCCCTACAATATTGGTCCATAGTAATTAAGTTCCAGAACAATAATCATTTATCTATATTTAGTCCCTACATCATAGATCACAAGACCATATTAAACTCCTACAACATAGGTCACTAGATTGCTTTTAACCCCCATGATGTAGGTCACATAATCAAGTTTTGGATCCATAACATGGTCAAGCTATTTACACCTCATCTCAATGATCTAGCTGGAGGCCATGAGCAAACACTACATCAATCAAGTTAGAGCCAAAACTGATGAAAGTCATGAGACTTTGACATGCCCCTGACCCAAGATCATCAGCCAGGGATTGCAACAAATACTATATACTTATGAAGAACTTTCTCCATAAGCATTTAAGGCATCTTCTTATAATATCATAATGCAAACTGTGTAACAAATTTAACAAATTTAGTCTAAAATTTAACTAACTAAAATCAACTTTAATCTTTTACTAAATCCAACATTATTCGAAAGATTTTAGATCAAACTTCATTAAAATTTTCAATCTAAATGAAGATATTTAAGTTCTGCTTCTAACCTCTCTCCTGAACATGTTTCTGTGCTATCTTAGTTCTCAAAATCTGCAAAAATAGTAAAATTTAGAATAATGAGCTAAGCAGCCTAGTAAGCAATGAATACTTTAGATAGATAAATTAAGCAATAATAATATATTTAAAATAAATATATAAAATAGATTAATTCAAAATATGCACCACTTATCAAAATAAGATGTATGCAAATCTAGTCTTTTCAAAATTTATTTTTAAAATAATATTTTTAATAAATCAATTTCTTTCATATCATCTTGTTCACCTCAATAGTTATTAACTAAATCAATGTATTACTACATAACCCCTAATGGCAGGGTATCAAAGTTACCAGTGCATAATCCACTAGTAGGGTATCGAATGATCAATATATAATCCTCATTAGTAGGATGTTAAAGTACCAGTGCACAACCCTAATGGAAGGGTATCAAAATACTAGAATATAGTCCCTACTAATAGCATATTGAAATACTAGTATTTAACCCCTACTGGCAGAATATCAAAATACTAATGTTTAACCCCCACTAGCAGGTTCAATACGTGATTAGGCTGCAAGTCAAAATCCATCTTAAATTAAAATATTTATCTCAAAATGTATTTCATATTTCAAATTGAAAAGCTTATAAGCCATGCAATATCAAAATCAATCAATATAATTCATATCAAATTGAACGCATTCGATTATAGATCTTTTAACATTTTGGAAAAAGAATATTTTTATTAATTCAAAATACCATACATCAAATTCATAAATTTTAAAAATAAAAATATTTTATAATTTATTAATAAATCTAGCAAAGGAGTATTACTTATCTCACATGTACTCTAACCAATCCAAATAACTCCAAAAGTTTCTTCATAATTTTTTTGATTAATAGATCATATCGTGATATCCTATTGTTGGACATCTTCTTGTCAAAATGATTATATCTCTATATAAAGTTGAATCCAATAATTATATAGGATACAAATTATTATAGAAAGGATTAATAGGTAGTCATGTCTAATGATCTAGATTGATTCGATCATGATAACTTTATTCGATTAAGTTTAGATCGGGATACAATTGGCTTTATAGAGATAAAAAATGATTAAATCTAGTGATATTTGACCAAGGCCAAATGGTAGTGACTGACATCCTGGTTAATTTGATACTGATAAATTCATCAAATCATGATTAACTAGCATATAAATGGTTCAATAAAAATTATGGATGATCAAATCTAATAATATCTGGTCTGATCAGGATGGATATTAGAGTCGATCAAACTCATTCAAGTAATCTTTTCAAAGATCCAAAAAATCCAAGAAAAAATAAACAATATAAAGAGAAAAATTATAGAGAGAGAAGTAGAGAGAAATTATGAAAAAACTAGAGAGAAGAGAAAGGAGAGAGGGGAGAGAGAGAGAAATTATGAAAAAACTAGAGAGAAGAGAAAGGAGAGAGGGAAGAGAGAAACTCTCTCTCTCCCCTTTCTTTTTTTTTCTTTTCTTTTTCTTTCTTTCTTTTCTTTTCTTTTCTTTTTTCCTTTCTTCATTGGTTCTTAATAGAATAGGGGATTTTTGTCCCTTGTTTTTCTAGAACATAAGACTTCATGGCCAATGGTGGCTATGGTCGTCGGTGGCTAGGGCCATGGTGGCATAGTCGGGTGTTCCCCACCAGTGATCTACGATAATAAACGACACAAGAAAAAGAAAAAAGAGAGAAATCAAAGTCAAAATAGGGTCCTTTTTTCCATTCAAAAATTTCAGTAATAGCCAGTTGAAAACCAAGCTTTGGTGTCTGAGGAAGAGAGAGAAGAGGGTGAGAAGGATTTTTTACTTCATTTCTTATGATGCTTGGACATGAGTCCAATGAACTTAGCAGACACTCTCGAAAGAAGAAGAAGAGAACCAGGGATTTTTCTCTAGTGATGGTGATAACTAGCATTGATGGGATTTGAAGGGGCTTGATCCCTTTAAATACAGCTAGAGGGAAGGAGTCTAACTCCTCCCTGGCATTGATTTCCATCGAGAAAATAAGAGGAAGAAGACTCCCGATTAAAGTCTTCTTCATCATTCTTTTTTGTAATGCTTTAAAAGTCATGCGCTCTATTTGGGCATTTTTTGGTGCTTTAAAATTCTTGCAGGCCTTTTAAGCCAAGTTTATGGTGCTTGGATTGATCAAGTGGACTAGGCCCAAAAGTACTGTGTTTACCCCAAGGATTGATTTTGATGAGTAACAAAATATTTGAGTATATTTTTAAACTAATGAAGTTGTTGAGATCATGTTGTTGGAAAATTTATCCTAAAGCCAATCATCTAAGTAGTAGATGATTGAAATTAGTATATGAATTATCTAATAATAATAGTAATTTGGCTATTTCATTATAAAAGTTCTATCTTTCTTAAATAAACTCCTAAATTATGATGAAGTCCTTAGAACCACAATCAATCGATAATGAAGAATTTATCGAATGATTCTTAAATTATTCATGATCAAATGATAAGTTATTAATAAGGATGATAACTTATCAAGTGTAGATCGCTGTATGCCATATGCGTTGGTTGTCCTCGTAACCAAGTGATGTGGAGACACTGGTATGGCATCTAGATGAGATATAGGAGTACATCTGCACTAAACGTGATCAATGTAGTATTCTACTATCAAGAATAGCTAGCTAAGGCCAATGGATAAAAGTATCCCTTCGACCTGAGATCGCCATGATGACTTGCGAGCAACTCACTGTACTTTAGTGCTGGACTATCTATATTTCGAATATAGGTGATGAAAGATTTTTGGATATAGTCAAGTACTTGTAGTCGATGTGTGAGTCAAGATGGGATTGACCACTCCTAATTAACTTTAGGAAGAGAATATTTCGCTGTGTTTCAATTTAGCGAAACCTAGGCCTGGGTAATCCTCGTGAGGTGTCATGGAATTTGCAAAATTTTGAGACATAATAGAGATAACTTGTATGAGTGTTTGACAGCATACTCAAAATCATCTTGAGCATTATTGGTTATAGGAATGAATTATACGGTAACCATGGGCCAGGGTTCTAAGAATGTTGCTTTGCATACATTCGACCTATCCGAACATCGAAAACTATTGCTAGATGATAACTTTGAGTGTTACAGAAATTGATTTCTACACTACTGACTTAGATTCAAATCTATCGGGTCATACACATTAGAGCTTATAATCTGATCGAATGGTTTATCGATGATTGAGAATCATTTCGAGGTCAAACATTCAATGTGATTGATGTTTGACCTAATGTAAGTATTGTAGGAGAATCGATTAGCAATTAGATTGCTAATTTGTTCAATTTGATTGAGCAATCAAAGTAAGATCAAGTCTAATTGAATTAGATTTAATTAAAATTAATTTAGATTTAATTATATTAAGTCTAATTGATTTAGTAGATAAGCCAATTGCAAGATAAGAATAATTCCTTGTTTGACTAGGACTTGAGTGCACCTGATTGACTTAAGATTTAAATCAAATTTAAATCTTAATTTAATCTAATTTAATTAGGATCCTAGTTGGACTAAGATCACTCTTAATTATATTATAATTAATCTAATTTAAATAATATTTAAATTAGATTTAAAATAATTTTGACCTAGTCAAACAAGAGGAGTCCCAATTGGACTGGGACTCTCTCTCTTTCTCTTACATCTATTAAAGCCCATGCCAAATATTTAATTTTAGATTTTTTCTATGTATTCCCATGCCCAAGAATGCCTTCCATGCCCACTATTCAGAATACTTGAGAATTTGTTTTGACTTGGTCAAAATTAGAAGGAAGTTGGAAATTATTTTCTACTTGGAAGAGTCTTCTTTGACCCAAACTCCTCCCTCCCTTGTGCACCAACTCTACCCATACCTCTCTATCTTATTCAGACCTTTTTCCCTTAGTTTTGTGTATGAGAATTAGTGGTTATACAAAAAAATAAGTGGGAGGGGCATCCAAGAGTTGGATGCCCCATAGAAGTCCTCCTTTGACTAGGTTTTGACCTAGTCTTGCAATAAAAGGTGGATGCCTCTTATGAGATGGTTTAAGGATGTGAAAAATCTTAAAAAAATTATAAAAAATCAGAGGAGAAGGAGGAGAAGGCATGGAGGATTTGTGGTGCCAAGATTCTTGGAGAAGGGCCCTCAATTAAGACATCAAAGGTTGATGTCTTGAAGAGACAAGGTAAGAGAAGATTGTCTTCTCTTATATTTTTCTTTTATGTTTCTCTCTTCCTATTTTATTTATGATTTTTATATGATAAAAATTTGAGAGAGAGAGAGAGAGGAAGGGCTTGAGGAAAGATGGTGCCAAGATTCTTAGAGAAAAGGTCTTCATCTGGACATCAATTGTTGATGTCATGAAGGCACAAAGGTAAGAGAAGATTATCTTCTCTTTGTTTTCTTTTGAGTATCTTCTTCTTCATTATTTTATGTAATTTTTTATATGATAAAGATCTGAGAGAGAGAGAGGAAGAGAGTGTAGAATCTATTCTCTAAGGTGTTGAGGCATGGTAATCATTTTTTGATATGATCTGATCATGTCCTGATGCGAGAAGAAGAAGAGAAGAAGGTCTTCTCTTAAGGTTTCCTTGAGAGCCCTTCTTCTCAATTTTATTTATGAGAAAAATCTAAGGGTGTGATATCTAAAAATTATGAAAAAATTTAGAGGAGAAGGTCTCCTCTGTTCCTAGCATAGAGGTATTTTCAAGACATCAACTATTGATGTCCTGAAGGAGAAGATTTGTCTTCTCCTAGGGTTTTTTTATATATCTTCTTATTTTCTAATTTATGAAAGATCCAAGGGTTGGATTCCTCCATCATTCCTCCTCATGTTCTTCATCTCTTCGATTGTCCAAGAGATCTGAAGAACATGTATTTGGTTAACCATCAGGAGGGATTCATGAGAAACTAGCACTTCGAGCGGATCTTCATTCGATGAACCTTTGATCTATGTTACAGGTTCATGTGGATCACCTGTAGAGGTCGGATGCAGGTGCAGCTCAAAAGGCAACAACAAATTCAACCATGCAGTTCTCGACCCGTGCAAAGGTAAGAGATTTGATCTCTTGGTGACCTAGATGTGATCTAGGGTTAGATCTAGAATTATTCTAGATCTAAGTATTGATGTGATCAATACCACTCATGATTAATTTAATTTTAGATTTATATTTGCATCATAACATGTTATAGATCCTTGATGTAGGATTTTATAATTTGATTACATGCATGTTGCAGATTAAATAGTTTAATCTATGTCTTCCGCTGCACTATATTTCAAAAAAGTTTTGAAACTATGCATGAAACCCTGCATGTTTTTCAACAGTGGTATCAAAGCATCAAGGTTCTATTATGACATGATTATGTATACTTTAGATTAAATCTAAAAATTAAAGTTAATTAAAGATCATACATACTGCCATAAGGTTGTCCTATTGTAAGATTTACCCTTTATAGTAGAAAGGTTGTCCTAGTATGTGCTAATCCAAGAAACCTAAGTCATAAATGTGTTAGATGAGATCTAAAGTGATTTATAATTTATTTTTAGATTTTAAATCTAATTTTAAATGGTTTATGATCTGATCCACATGATGTGTTTTATGTTTAGATCTAATCCTCTTATTCTATATGTTGATATGTAATTTTTGTTTTGAATCTAGAATGTATATGTATAACATATTTATTTTGTATAAATTAAATTGTGAACTTACTTTCTGCAAAATCTTAGATTTGAAACCCTAGGACATGATCTAAACAATGAGACAAATTAGATCTAAAACTATATATTGAATATGATTCAATATAATTTGAAAATATTTCAAACAATAAAATCAGAAACTAGTTCTGAGATTCCATAAATCTAAACCCATAAAACTTGAACTTAATTGAGAATTAAGTGATTATCTAGGATCTAGGTTTATGATTTGAAGATCCTAAGACAATTTCATAAAATATGGATTAAAGAAAAATGGGTTAGCTTTGATCAGGTCCTTAATTGGGTTAGACCTAGGGTTAGATTAAATATAGATATAGTTAAGAAATTGATCAAATCTAATTAATAATTAATTAGGATTAAGTCATTTCTATAGATCACTTCAATAGTTGTAGTTGATCAAAGTCCATACATCTAATAAATGGATGCTGATCGTGGCTCAGTGGTTGGGCCTAAGTCTTTAGGCAGACCAAATCAAAACTGACAAACCAATTGGTGTCTAAGATAAGTCTGGCATTCCAGACCGATGGTTTTTAATTGGCTGCCTGCTTACCTGACCATTTTTTTATGGTGTCTAAGGCAAGCCTTAGCAGACCCTTCCATCGATCTCACTTACCTAGCCAATGTGGTTAATCAAATTTTTGATTAGGTTGCTCATTGATTCATGCTAACCCATGTCACATGAAAAATCAGTGAGACTAATTTTATTCAGTGAGACTGATTTAGGTGCCTATGGACCATAATTGATCGTAGTCCTCATCAGTGACTTGCGAAGTTAGTGGGAGGACTTGACTTGGTGAAGTCAGTGAGAGCAAATTAGTCCATGTCCTTTCTATCCTTAAATTACTAATAATTTAAATTCTCTAAAATTATTAGGTCCTTAAAATGATAAAGTTATGGGGATAATGGAGTCATAGCCTTCCATTAAGGTGTTTGATAATGGATCCATTAACTCAATAATCATTGGGGGCCCAAAGGCCTAGTGCTTGTTGACTATTGGAATTATCATCCATCATATGACTACTTGGATGTGTCACTCTAATGGTGGTTGGGTTGGCCAACCAAAGTTGGGCCTAATCATTCATTGGTTGGATGCGCCAAGTATGGTCATGTTAATTGTTGGACCTAACTGGATCCTTTTTTGAGAAGGCCAAAGCCAACTGATCAGGGCCTGGGGCAAAATTAAAATTCCTAAAAATTATTTGAAAAAATAATTGGTTATGAACCTAGCCTTAGATGTACATGGGTGGGCCAACCAAAATTGGGCTCGGTTGTAGTCTATGTAGATTCTAGTGCCTACTAGGGGATTAAAGTAATTCCTCGAATTGAAGGTAGAGGCTACCAGTTCGAATAAAATAGTGGGAGAACCTTTAGACTAAAGTCCAAGTCTTTAGGCTTAAAATGATTCATACACAATAGGTCATTGTTCTTAATTAAGGCTAAATCCTAATTGCTCCTATCACTGTTAGACAGTGAAGACTTATGGATCCAACTTTGATAATCAGTATCGAAAGTTGAATATCGGTTCAGCAATATGAATGGATTCATATTGGGATTTCTGAGCCACGTTAAAATAATTAGTCCAAGATTAACCCAAATCAGGCATAGTACTTCTAATATCTGAAACAGGATCATAAGAAGAAGATTTGTCTTACTTTCCTTGACTACAACAGGCTGAACAAGAGAAAGGAGCAAAAGTTGCTCATTAAAGATGTTATATGATAACACCCTAAAACTTCTCTGTATGTAATTCTACTACCTGGGTATTAGATACCAGTGGTCTTATGCAATTCATTGCAAGGACATAAGGTAAGTGGAATGTACACACCCTAGTTAGATTATGTCATGGATGTCTATGTTTGGCATTACAGGCTTAGTCATATTAACAAGAATAGGATAAATGAGTTAGCTTCAGAGGAAAATCTTGATATCAATGATTATGAATCATTGATAGCCTATGAATCTTATCTTCTTGGGAAGATGACAAAGTCACCTTTTACTAAAAAAGATGAAGGAGCCGAAAAAGTTCTAAGTCTCATACATAGTGATGTATGTGGACCTTGAACATAAGTGTCAAAGAAAAACATTAATATTTCATTACAGATGATCTATCTAGGCATGGGTACGTCTGGGATGAATCATTTGAAATATTTAAATGATTCAATAATGAAAAAAAAAAAAACTAGATAAGGTATTAAAACTCTTCGATCAGATCAAGGAGGCAAATACTTATCCAATGAGTTTGTGACATATCTAGGAGAGAATAGGATTCTCTCTCAGTGGATTTCTTTTCGAAATACAATGTATCTAAAAGGAGAAATTAAACTTTGTTAGACATGGTTCAATCCATAATAGGGTATACTTATCTTCCTGTTGCAGGGTTGTGCTCTTGTGACTATTTTTTTTACTCTAAAAATTTATACTAAGTTAATCTGTTGCATTGACTCCATATGGGATATGGATCGGACGTAGACCTAGACTCTTTCACTTTTGGGTTTGGAGTTGATCAGCCTATGTCATATATTTGCACACAGATAAACCTAGATCCTGATCCAATAAGTGTTTAAGAGTTATTAATTCTGCTATGCTAAAGTACATAAGATGTTCATCAGCAGTAGGGCATTCCTTTTGGAAAGAAGTTCCTTAGAGAAGGAACTGATGCCTATTAAGTTGAATTTATAAAAATTTGACTAGTAGAAAGGAATCGACGTTATCTGATAAACATATAGAACTGGATTTGATCAGATCAAATTTAGAGCCCATTAAAGTGTCACCTTTAAGGAGATCCAGTAGAGTAAAGCATTAGCCGGATAGATACTTCAGTGTCTAGGTCCGGGATGGTGATCATGTTGAGCTCAATGTGAAAAATAAGGATCCGATCACCTATAAAGATACAGTGCAGTGGCCTAATTCTGAGAAGTGGCTTGGATCTATATGATCCAAATTGAAGTATATAAAAATCAATAGTGTATGGATACTAGTTGATCACCTGAAGGGATAAAACCTATTGGGTGTGAATAGATTTTTAATAGGATCAGAGTAGCGCAGATGGGAAGGTAAGGACCTATAAAGCCCATTTGAGTATCATCTTAGAGTTCGAACATATGTTTTGAACGTATATCTTAGTTATGAATAAAGACAATCCCTGCACTTATTATTGGGCAAAATATTTTGTAGTGTTATTTTTGGTGATATTTGAGGATGAAATTCTCTTAATCCGGAATAGCATTCCAACATTGCAAGGAATAAAGGTTTAGCTATCATCTTATTTATCCATGTACAAGATTAGATATGATATACTCACTAGAGGTAGTGAGCAAATACCAGTCTGATCCAAGTAAGAGCCACTGGAGGATATTATAGGCAATCCCTAAGTATTTGAAAAATACTAAGGTTCAGTGACTCAAATATGGAAGTACTGACTTAAAATATATATATGTTTTGATTTCAGTCAGAACAAAATGACAATAAGTGAATGTTGACTCATACTCTAATTGTAGGGGCAATTTGCTGGAAAGGTTCCAAGCAGGATACTTTAGCCCATTCAGTTAGTGATGTAGAGTACATCGTGGCATATGATGCTGCCATATAAGCTATGTAGTTACTGAGATTCATTAGCAGATTGGGAGTAGCACCCTCCACCAATGGTCTAGTCTTATCATAGCACTGGAGCCATAGCTCAGGCTAAAGAATCAAAGGACCAGCATATTCTGCATCATTTTCATCTTAGATATTTGATCTGGGTGACGTCGATCTTTAGAAGATTGATGTAAAAGAAGAACTTAACCGACCAATTTGCTAAGGCCTCGAAACTAAGGAGTTCTATGAACTCAAGTGGAAGATAAGATATTTGATATCGTTCTGATTGGCTTTAGTCCAAATGAAAGTTGTTGAAAAATATGTCCTAAAGCCAATCATCTAAGTACTAGATGATTGGAATTAGTATATAAATTATCTAATAATAATAGTAATTTGGCTATTTCATCATAAAAATTCTATTTTTGTCAAATGAACTACTAAATTATGATGAAGTCCTTAGAACCATAATTAATCGATAAAGGAGGATTTATCGGATGGTTCTTAAATTATTCACGATCAAATGATAAGTTATTAACAATGATGATAACTTATTAAGTGTAGGTTACTGTATGCCATATGCATTGGTTGTCCTCATAACCAAGTAGTATGGAGACACTGGTATGGCATCTAGATGAGATGTTGGAGTACATCTACACTGACCGTGATCAATGTAGCACTCTACTATTAAGAATAGCTAGCTAAGGCCAATGGATATAAGTGTTCCTTCGACTTGAGATTGCCATGGTGACTTGCGAGCAACTCACTGTACTTTGGTGCTGGACTGCCTGTATTTCTAATATAGATGATGGAAGGTTTTTGGGTATAGTCAAATATTTGTAGAGTTGGTGTGTGAGTCAAGATGGAATTCATCACTCCTGATTAACTTTAGGAAGAGAATGTCTCACTGTGTTTCAATTTAGCAAAATCTTGACCTAGATAATCCTCGTGAGGTATCACGGGATTTGCAAAATTTTGAGATACAATAGAGATAACTTGTATGAGTGTTTGACAGCATACTCGAAGTTGTCTTAAGCATTATTGGTCATAGGGATGAATTATATAGTTACCATGGGCCAGGGTTCTAAGAATGTCACTTTGCATACATTCGACCTATCCGAACATCAAAAACTATTGCTAGATGGTAACTTTGATTGGTATAGAAATTAGTTTCTATACTACCAATTTAGGTTCAAACCTATGGAGTCATACATATTAGAGCTTAAAATCTAATCAGATGGTTAATCGATGATTGAGAATCGTTTCGAGGTCAAACATTCAATGCGATTGATGTTTGACCTAATGCAAGTGTTGTAGGAGGATCGATTAGCAATTGGATTGCTAATTGGCTCAATTTGATTGAGCAATTAGGATGAGATCAAGTTTAATTGAATTATATTCAATTAGAATTAGTTTAGATTTAATTAGATTAAGTCTAACTGGTTTATTGGATAAGCCAATTGTAAGGTAAGAACAACTCCTTATTTGACTAGGATTTGGGTGCACCTGATTGACTTAGGATTTAAATCAAATTTAAATCTTGATTTAATCTAATTTAATTAAGCTCCTAGTTAGACTAGAATCACCCTTAATTAGATTATATTTAATCTAGTTTAAATAAAATTTAAATTAGATTGATCTAGTCAAATAAGAGGAGTCCTAGTTGGATTGGGACTCTCTCTCTTTCTCTTATGCCTATTAAAGCCCATGCCAAATATTTAATTTTATATTTTTTCTATGTATTTCCATGCCCAAGAAGGCCTTCCACTCCCACTATTCAGATTATTTGGTAATTTATTTTGACTTGGTCAAAATTAGAAGGAAGTTAGAAATTATTTTCTACTTGGAAGAGTTTTCTTTGACCCAAACTCCTCCCTCTCTTATGCGCCAAATCTACCCCTGCCTCTCTATCTTATTTGGCCCTTTTCTCCTTTGTTTTATGCATAAGAATTAGTGGTTACACAAAAAAATAAGTGGGAGGGGCGTCCAAGAGTTGGATGCCCCATAGAAGTCCTCCTTTGACTAGGTTTTGACCTAGTCTTGCAAAAAAAGGTGGACGCCTATTATGAGATGGTTTAAGGATATAAAAAATCCTAGAAAAATCATGAAAAATTAGAGGAGAAGGAGGAGAAGGCATGGAGGATTTTTGGTGCCAAGATTCTTAGAGAAGGGCCCTCAATTAAGATATCAAAGGTTGATGTCTTTAAGAGACAAGGTAAGACAAGATTGTCTTCTCTTATATTTTTTTTTATGTTTCTCTCTTCCTATTTTATTTATAACTTTTATATGATAAAAATTTAAGAGAGAGAGATAAAGGGATTGAGAAAAGATGGCAGCAAGATCCTTAGAGAAAAGGTCTTCATCTGGACATTAATCGTTGATGTCATGAAGGCATAAAGGTAAGAGAAGATTATCTTCTCTTTGTTTTCTTTTGAGTATCTTCTTCTTCATTATTTTATATAATTTTTTATATGATAAAGATTTGAGAGAGAGAGAGAGAGAGAAGAAGAGGGCATGAAATCTATGCTCCAAGGTGTTGGGGCATAGTGATCATTTTTGGACATGATCCGATCATGTCCTGATGCGAGAAGAAGAAGAGAAGAAGGTCTTTTCTTAGGATTTCCTTGAGAGCCCTTCTTCTCAATTTTATTTATGAAATTTTTTTATGAGAAAAATCTAAGGGTGTGATATCTGAAAATTAGAAAAAAAATTAGAGAAGAAGGTCTCCTCTGATCCTAGCATAGAGGTGTTTTCAGGACATCAACTGTTGATGTCCTGAAGGAGAAGATTTATCTTCTCCTAGGATTTTTTCATATATCTTTTTATTTTCTGATTTATGGAAGATCCAAGAGTTGGATTCCTCCCTCATTCCTCCTCATGTTCTTCATCTCTTCGATTATCTAAAAGATCCGAAGAACATGTATTTGATTAACCATTAGGAGGGATCCACGAGAAGCTAGCACTTCGAGCAAATCTTCGTTCGATGAACCTCCGATCTGTGTTGCAAGTTCATGTGGATCACCTGTAGAGGTTGGATGCATGTGCGGCTCTAAAAGCAGTAATGGATTCAATCATGGAGTTCTCGACCCATGCAAAATAAGAGATCTGATCTCTTGGTGACCTAGATGTGATCTAGGGTTAGATCAAGAATTATTCTAGATCTAGGTATTGATGTGATCAATACCACTCATGATTAATTTAATTTTAGATTTATATTTACATCATAAAATATTATAGATCATTGATGTAGGGTTTTATAATTTGATTACATACATGTTATAGATTAAATAGTTTAATCTATGTCTTCTGCTGCTCTATATTTCAAAAAAAAATTAAAATCTATGCATAAAATTCTGCATGTTTTCTATCATATATTTCAGGATGCATTTTAAAGTACCAAATAAAACTTTCATATAAATACAATTGAAAATTGATATAGAAGATTTGGAGGCTTTTAAAGCATAAATCACACGTGAAATAAGGTTTGTAAAGGATATCCCCAAACCAGAATTGAAGAGGAAAACCTTTGAAAAAACTAAAATTTTTTAGCTTAAGAAGCTCACGAGTCGACTCTTGGTTTGACTCGTTGTTCAACTCGAGCTAATATGCAGACTGGCACACAGAAGTTTCAGATGGAATAATTTCAAGTGGAGGCTCGAGTTGACTTGAGGTTCTCGAATCGAAGTCTTAGTGACAATCCAGAGAATGGTGATTTTGGAACAAGATCTTGAGTAGAGGCTCAAGTCGACTCGAGATTCTTGAGTCGAAGTCTCAGGAGAAATATAGAAGATGATAATTTTGAAGCAAAGTTCGGCATAGTCTCAAATAGAAGCTCGAGTCAACTCAAGGTCCATGAGCTGAAGTCTCAGTAAAATATAGAAAGATTGATCTTCATACAGAAACTCTCGAGCTGAGAAATGAGTGGAGCAAATGGCCTTGAGCTGATGCTCAAGTCGACTCAAGATTCAACTTGAGCTCCAATGGCTAGTTTCTGCAGACTATCTAGAACTATGTAGATGGGGTTCAAACGATCATTTTTACTTTTTCAATAGTTAAATAGGGTTCTCCAACCTTCCAAACATGAAAAATCACCTACAAAACATCTGGAGGAAGTGACATGACCATAAAATCATTAAAAGAAATTAAAAATTTAAGAGAAAGAGTCATAAGAGCCCTAAAAAGAGAGCATTCCACTCCCAACTTCAAGAAACATCAAATCAAGTGATTCCATTCTGCAAGAAGACAAGCTCAAATAGTTCAAAATCCTTCCTCCAAGAAGACTCCAAAAAACTTCATCGACTTATTTGCTCATCAAAGAAGCTTTTTGTTCATTTTTGTTGTTCAACTTTCCTCTTTCTTGTAACTTAGCTTCAATAGAATTTTGAAGCTAATTTAATAAGATTTTGAAGCTAAGAAGAAGGCTTATCCAAGCCTGAAAATTAGATTATAAGCCAAGGATTGGCTTAGGGGTTAGTTGTGGTTGGTGAGCCGGTGTAAAAATCAACTAGATTTTGGATAGTGAGCCTTGGAAAAGTATCTGGCTGCAACCTTGGAGAGATTATAGTGAAATTTTCAAGTAGGCCTTGGAAAGTGGATGTAGGTACAAGAGGCACCGAACCACTATAAATTTTCTTATATTTGTGATTGCCTTATATACTTCATTCTATTGCATTTACATTTCTACATTTCTGCATACTTAGAACTAAAGCATACACCATCTCATCACTTATTTTTGAAAACAGTATCTAACTTGTTTTAAGTTTTGAAAAATTCAATTTACCCCCTCCCCCCCCCCTCTTAGGTTATCTTATTGGGCAACATACTGGGTTATCACAGATTTTTGCTAAACTAGATTAGAGTTCAATTGTAAATTATACTAGATGGGGACGTAAAGCTAAAGAGGGAGATTTGGCTATGGTGAGGATAAACAAGCTAAAAGATTGGAACCTAGTCATGATAAATTATGATGAACTGGTATGAGTCATTGGCCGAGGGATGTTGAATAGTGATGTAGTTCATGAGTTTGCTACACATATGATCATATAAATTAGTATAATTGTACTATAGAGGGATCCTTTGACAATCGAACATATCAATATATTTTATCTTATCTTTGAAGAAAAAACCTAATTTTTTGGATCAGGTTCGTTCAGATCTGATTGGATCAAGAGAGATATTTTAAAATTTTTCTCTTGGATCCAGATCAGATTTGAGACTTTTTAGATCTAATATTATTAATCTAATAAAATAAAATAAAATAAAATAAAGAATAAATTTAATTTAATTTAATTTAATCTTATTATGGATAATCTGATTATCCTATGATGATCCTGATGTCTGCCTAAGGTTCTAGATCTAGCCATGCAAGTGCCTAGCCTCTACCAGTATCCGCTCAGGTAGGATCTAGAGATCTCCTTCTTCTTTATCACTTCTCCAAAAATTAGATCTAGATCTGATTTTGAAGATCTTCAAAACTCCTTTCAAAGATGTGAGTTGTCTCTTGCAGCAGTGTTGTCTTCTTCCTTTTCCTATTGCCTTTCTCTTGCTTGGATCGCACCAAACTTGTGCCCAAAAATTCTTGGGCATGGATAGGAGAGAGAACACCTGAAGGTGGCATGGAGGAGGAAGAGGGGCAGCTTGTGGCATGGGCAATGGGTCAAGCATCTTTGATCTTGGCGCAGACAGCATTTTTATAAACCCTGTTATGCCATGCAGTGCCACATCATCCCAACCAATCATGGCTTTCTATGCAATCAGATCTAAATCTGATTGGTGGGATGACATCATCTGATCCAATCAGATGAAAACCCCTCTGAATCATCCTTAAATGGTGCCAAGACTGGGTCAAAGCAGTCTTCTAGGTGTCCTCCAAGTAGAATCCCCGAAGTAACTGGAGTCCCATCTATACGGAACTCCAGATGCTCTATCCATGGGTGCATGCTTCCCTAGGCATGCACCCCTTATCCATCTATTTTTTAGTAGGTGGACTGGTCCAAGAACTCTCTCCTATGATGGCTTGACACATGGGCAGATATCTAAGTATCAAAGGTCAACATTTGACCAAATGTCCGAAACAAGATTTAGCAGGTGATGAAAAATGGTAGGTATTGTCTCAAATTCATCTCATAAATTAAGACAACCCTTTTTTGACCTAGACAAGCTTCAGTTAGACCAAGTAAAGGTACCTGAGTGACCTCAGACATATTTGGCTCAGTCGAGACAAACTTTAATGATAATTAAAGAAGAACATTAGGCTCAATCGTATGCTAGCAAGATTTTCTTGAACCTAATTGAATCTAATTCAAATCAATTGAACTGCATTAGTTCAATTGATGATATCTAGATTGAAACCCTTGTTTGTGTGATCCTATTAGGTTCAGTTCCATATGGTAATGAGATATGTTATGATCTCTATCATCAACATCATCAAAATACCTTTCGATGGATTAGAACTTTTTTGATTCAGACAACTAGTATGATTGATCATCTAAATTATTCTAATTGATCTCAAAATCCATCAGTGACACCTAGCAGCATATGGTGGCAATCCATCAGAACTGAAAATGAATCTCTTAGTGCAGTTACCTGTATGATTAAGTTCTTCTATCTTGAGCCCCGACTGGATTGGGGTTAAGATAATCTCGTCAAACCCTAATATCCGTCATATGATTAATCATTCGATTCAAGTCCAATGTGAAAATCTTAATAGAAACTCTTTCTATTATTTCACTCTGCCATGACCATGGGCTTATGGTCTTGATTCTCATGATCATCATAGGGCAACTCCTCATCTACCGAGGTAGATAGAATCCCTATTGATGCAATCCAATTCCTAGAATGAACATGCTATAGCCAACATACACCTCAAGATTCCGAATGGCTAGGAGACCGAGTCATGGTGTAGTCAAACTATAACACCCTCATGGTGAACTACCGATGTACCTCAGGTCAAAGAACCAGACACACAACTACAGCTTCAAGCCAGTCATCGATGAGAAGGTAGACTTTCTAATGACTGCTCGAGGTGGTCATGCTTAATGCCCTCGTTCTCTAACGAGTACCTGTACTGTCGCTTTGGTGTCTCTACACCATAGACTCAAGACTCATCTACTATAAATAAGTGA
This sequence comes from Cocos nucifera, assembly GCA_006176705.1. Classification (NCBI taxonomy): domain Eukaryota; kingdom Viridiplantae; phylum Streptophyta; class Magnoliopsida; order Arecales; family Arecaceae; genus Cocos; species Cocos nucifera. The sequence continues at coordinate 68,952 of QRFJ01004613.1, forward strand.
TTATGTACCAACCTTCTAGATCAACCATCCTCATGATGATCTTATGGTCAGGAGCATTTTATGAGTTAATAATGAAAATTCATATCTTAAATTTTCAACTCTTGAAAATAAGAACTATCATTGCCATTAACTCAAGGGATGTATCACAGACACTAAATACACATTATGATTATTTATAGTCAAAATTATAATTTTATCCTTAGAAGTGTATAATATGTGTCAGCCAATTCTATCTTTTAGGGCACACATATCTAACAAACTCCCACTTGACCTAAAGCCAGTTGGCTACAAGTCTAAGTCCCATCTTCTCAAGATGGGTTTTGATCTTCTGCTGACCCAACGACTTTGTAAGTAGGTCTGCCGCATTGTCTACGGAGTCGACTCTCTTGACCTTGATGTATCCTTTCTTGAAGTAATCATGGATGAGGTGGTATCGCCGTTCGATGTATTTGGATTTCTTGGTGAGACCTCGACTCCGTAGCAAGGGCTATGGTGCCATTATTGTCATAGTATAAAGGAATGGCATCTGATGGCATCACTCCGATCTCTGCAGCAAATTTTTTGTACCAGAATGCCTCCTTCATAGCTTCTGATGCAGCGATGTATTCTACTTCCATGGTGGAATCTGCTATTACTATCTATTTGAAACTCTTCCAACTGACAGCACCACCATTACATATAAACAGATTTCCAGATGTTGACTTTCGATCATCTATATCGAAAATAAAATTCGAGTCTGTATATCCTTGGACTTTGAGTTCTCCATTACTAAAAATCAAGAACATATCCTTAGTTCTTCTTAAATTCTTAAGGATACATTTCAAAGAAGTATAGTATTCTTCTCTTAGATTTGACTGATATCGGTTTGTGACACTCACAGCATGGGCTATATCAGGTTGTGTACATAATATGGCATACATGAGGCTCTCCATTGTAGAAGCATAAGGGATCTTGCTCATGCATTCAATCTCCTCTGGTGTATTAGGATACATTTTCTTGGAGAGATAAATGCCATGTCTAAAGGGAACCAATCCCCTCTTGGAGTTTTTCATACTAAACATCTTTAGCACTTCCTTTATGTACATCTTTTGTGAAAGACCTAGCATCCTATTCGGTCTATCTCTATAAACATTGATTCCAAGAATGAAGGATGCTTCTCCTAGGTCTTTCATGGAGAATTCTTTAGATAATCATATTTTAACTATGGTCAACATGAAAATATATTTCCAATAAGGAGGATATCATCCACGTATAGTATAAGGAAGATAATAGCGCTCCCACTAATCTTTCTGAAAATATATGGTTTTTTCTCGTTCTTGATGAAATCAAACAATTTGATCACATCTTTAAAATGAGTATTTCAGCTCCGAGATGCTTGCTTAAGTCCATATATAGACCTTTGTAGCTTGCATACTTTGTGATCAGTATCACTGGATGTGAAACCCAGTGGCTGTTCCATATAGATATCTTCCTCAAGATATTCATTTAAGAATATTATTTTTACGTCCATTTGCCATATTTCATAATCGAAATAGGCTACAACAGCAAGCAATGTGCGAATGGAATTGAGCATGGCTACTGGTGAAAAGATATCCTGATAGTCAATGCCTTCACACTGACTATAACCTTTTGCCACTAATGTAGCTTTGAATGTTTACATTCTCATCTGCACCAATCTTTCTCTTGTAGATTCATTTACATCCAATAGGTACTATACCTTTTGGTGGATTTACTAAGGTCCAGACTTGGTTTGAGTGCATCGAGTTAATTTCTGACTTCATTGTCTCTAATCATTTCTCAAAGTCGATATTTGATATCGCCTCGTTATAGGTTTTGGAATCATCAACATGAACTCCACTACCTACGAGGAACATTTTCTCTACTTCCTTTGAAATAGTACCTAAGTACCTCTCAGGGGGATGAAAAATCCTTTTCGATCTTCGAGGTGGAGGAGGTAGTGATTGTATTGGCTCAACCTGATTTGGTTCCAAAGGGTTCTTAGCTCTTTGCTCTTGGGAGACTTTCTCCTCTAGCTTGATCTGCTTTCTAATGTTGCCATCTTGAATAAATTATTTTTCAAGAAAGATGGCATGTCGACTCACAATCATATTGTGATCTTTTGGAATGTAGAAATAATATCCTAATGACTCTTTAGGATATCCTATGAATCGAGCTCTAAAGAACCTATAGTCTAACTTATTCATTTGTTGTCTTTTGACATGAGCTGGACAACCCCAAATTCTGAGATGACTTAGATTTGGTTTCTTACATGCCATATCTCATACAGTGTGATAGGAATGATTTTAGAAGAAATTCTATTCAGTAAATATATAGCAGTTAACAAACTATATTCTCAAAGAAAATTAGAGAGATCTGTGAAGCTCATCATGGATCGGACCATATCTAATAGAGTCCAATTCCTCCATTCTGAAATTTCATTGAGTTGAGGTGTATCAGATGGAGTCCATTGAGAGACTATGCCATTCTGCTTAAGATAGTCTAAAAATTTTTGACTAAGGTATTCACCTCCTCGATCTGATTGAAGAACTTTAATGGGTTTTTCAGTTTGCTTTTCTACTTCATGTCTGAATTCTTTAAACTTTTCAAAGGCTTCAAACTTGTATCTCAAAAGATACACATACACATACCGAGATAAATCATTGGTGAAGGTTATGAAGTAGATAAAATTGTCTCTAGTCGGCACATTAAATGGGCCACACACATCAGTATGTACTAGGGTAAGTAAATCCGTTTCCCTTTCCCCATGTCTCACAAAAGAGAGTTTAGTCATTTTGCCATGAAGACATGATTCACAAATTGGATATGACTCAAAAGTCAATGAACTTAATAGTCCAATTTTCTTCAATTTGTTAACCCTATCTTCTGCTATATGACCTAGTCTAAGGTGCCATAGATACCTATCATTTGGACTATCCCTAGATCGTTTTGATTTTATGGCATTCACATTTTGCTCGATATTAAAAATAGATATATCAATATGTAACTGATAAAGATCGTTAATAAGAAAACCACTTGCAATTTTATTTCTTTCATAAATAATGTTACAATAATACTTAAGAAAACTAATTACATAGCCTTCTAGTGCTAAACATAAAACAGAAATCAAATTTCTGCTTGCTGCAGGCATATAATAACAATCCTTAAGTACTAAATCTAAACTAGATGTTAGTCGAAGAGGATAGGTTCTCATGGCCACAGCAGCAATTCTTGCTCCATTTTCAATGCGTAGGATCATCTCACCATCTCTCAGCCTCCTGCTATCCTTAAGACCCTGCATGGAAGTGCACAAATGAGCACTAGAATGAGAGTCAAGCATCCAACAAAATGCAGAAGAAACTATAAGATTAGATTTAATAATGAGCATACCTCCAGAAGGACCTGCCTCCTTATTCTTCAGGATGGCCAGGTATGTAGGATAACTCCCACTTGACCTAAAGCCAGTTGCTACAAGTCTAAGTCCCATCTTCTCAAGATGGGTTTTGATCTTCTGCTGACCCAACGACTTTGTAAGGTAGGTCTGTGCGCATTGTCTACGGAGTTGACTCTCTTGACCTTGATGTATCCTTTCTTGAAGTAATCATGGATGAGGTGGTATCGCCGTTCTGATGTATTTGGATTTCTTGGTAGAGACCTCGACTCCGAGCAAGGGCTATGGTGCCATTATTGTCATGATAAAGGAATGGCATCTGATGGCATCACTCCGATCTCTGCAGCAAATTTTTGTACCAGAATGCCTCCTTCATAGCTTCTGATGCAGCGATTATTCTACTTCCGGAGGAGGACTGCTATTACTTATCTATTGAAACTCTTCCAACTGACAGCACCACCATTACATATAAACAGATTTCCAGATGTTGACTTTCGATCATCTATATCGAAAATAAAATTCGAGTCTGTATATCCTGGACTTTGAGTTCTCCATTACTAAAAATCAAGAACATATCCTTAGTTCTTCTTAAAATCTTAAGGATAACATTTCAAAGAAGTATAGTATTCTTCTCTTAGAATTTGACTGATATCGGTTTGTGACACTCACAGCATGGGCTATATCAGCGTTGTGTACATAATATGGCAACATGAGGCTCTCCATTGTAGAAGCATAAGCCATGCAGTGCCACATCATCTCAGCTAATCATGACTTTCTGTGCAATCAGATCTAAATCTAATTGATGGGATGATATCATCTAATCCAATCAGATGAGAGCCCCTCTAAATCATCCTTAGATGGTGCCAAGACTCGGTCAAAGCAGTCTTTTAGGCACCATCCAAGTAGAATCCCCGAAGCAACTAGAGTCCCATCTGTACGAAACTTCAGATGCTTTATCCATGGGCGCATGCCTCCCTAGGCATGCACCCCTTATCCATCTACTTTTTAGCAGGTGGACCAGTCCAAGAACTCTCTCCAATGATGGCTTGACACATGGGCAGATGTCTAAGTATCAAAGGTCAACATTTGACCAAATATCCGAAATAGGATTTAGCAGATGATGAAAAATGATAGGTGTTATCTCAAATTCATCTCATAAATTAAGATAACCCTTTTCTAATCTGGACAAGCTCTAGTCAGACCATGTAAAGATACTTGAGTGAGCCCAGACACATTTGGCTCAGTCGAGTCGAGACAAATTTTAATGATAATTAAAGAAGAATATTAGGCTCAATCGTGTGCTAGCACGATTTTTTTGAACCTAATTGAATCTAATTCAAATCAATTAAACTAGGTTAGTCCAATTGATGATATCCAAATCAAAATCCTTATTTGTATGACCCTGTTAGGTTCAGTTCCATATGGTAATGAGATATATCGCGATCTCTATCATCGACATCATCAAAACACCTTTCGATGGATCAAAACTATTTTGATTTAGACAACTAGTATGATTGATCATCTAAATCATTCTAATTACTCTCAAAATCCATCAGTGACATCTAGCAGCATATGGTGGCAACCCATCAGAACTGAAAATGAACCTCTCGGTGCAGTTACCTGTGTGATTAAGTTCTTCTATCTTGAGCCTGACTGGATTGGGGTTAAGGTAATCTCGTCAAACCCTAATATCCATCATATGATTAATCATTCGATTCAATTCTAATGTGAAAACCTTGATAGAAACTTTTTCTATTATTTTACTCTATCATGGCCATGGGCTTATGGACTTAATTATCATGATCATCATAGGGCTACTCCTCATCTACCGAGGAAGATAAATTCCCTATTGGTGCAATCCAATTCCTACAATGAACATGCTATAGCCAACATATACCTCAGAATTCTGAATGGCTAGGAGATCGAGTCATGGTGTAGTCAAACTAAAATACCCTCAAGGTGAACTATCGATGCACCTTAGATCAAAAAACCAGACATACAATTGCAGCTCGAGCTAGTCATCAATGAGAAGGTAGACTTTCTAATGACTGCTCGAGGTGGTCACGCTCAGTGCCCTCGTTCTCTAACGAGTACCTATACTCTCGCTCTAGTATCTCTACACCATAGACTCAAGACTCATCTACTATAAAAAAGCAATTGTACACCAACCTTTCGAATCAATCACCATCATCATGATGATCCTATGGTCAAGAGCATTTTATGAGTTAATAATTAAAATTCATGTCTTAAATTTGCAACTGTTGAAAATAAGAACTATCATTGCCATTAACTCAAGGAATGTATCACAGACACTAAATACACATTACGATAGAAAATAATTTATTTTATTATTTATAGTCAAAATTATAATTTTGCCCTTAGAAGTGTATAATAAGTGTCAGCCAATTCTAGCTTCTAGGGCACACATATCTAACAATCTTAACATACCAGTAGCCTTTTATGTTAATAGTGTTAACTTAGACACCTATTTCTATAGCTTAGGCTACACTCTTATCCTTCTGATGGTGGCAAAAGTTATTGAAGGTCAAGGCACTTGGATCCACGCTATTCTCATATCCTCCCTTTAGTCACTATCTTCTTGGTTGCTTTAATGCTAGTCACAAACTTGCATGCTTATCTATCACACCATCTGACAAGTGTCAACAAGTTCTCTAGCATGCCCATCTCCTTAAATGGTGTGACAGAAAACTAAGCAAATATCTGGCATAGAAATTTGAATTTGAAAATATATTTCTATTCATATGATGACATTGATGTTTAATCAAACTCTATATTGTCACCTATAAGGCTCTCTTAATTAAAACCCTTCTATATGCAAGGATCACACTTACTAGAACACTTGTATGGATCAGCTTTATCTATCAAAAGTAGCATTTAACATCTCAATTGGTGATTCAATTAGAGAATTGCCTAATATAGAATATAGTAGTAGGAACCTCATGGACTATCCATTGGATTTAGATGTATGTTGAATGGTTTTAAACAGAGTATTCCATCTCCTATAACTATTAATGAGATGAAAAATTGAACTTCCCCAAGTAGTGTAACTTCTAGGTATAGGAATTAAGTTTGAGATTTCCAAAATGACAAAAATCTAGTCTAGGATGAGATTAGTGATAGCCATTATGTTACATGTTATTTTACATTAGAAGAGGCTTCTAAAAGCTAAGACTTTTGATATTTCATTTTAAGGCTCCAAGCAATTTTACTAGTTTATATAATACCAAAATAACACAAGGAAGAATGTATTTCAACCATCACGTTTAGATATAATTTATGAAAATTAGCTTAAATTTAGAAGCCTCAAACATTTGTTGAATCACTTGAATGGGCTATTTATGATTCACTCTATTACATAAAGAGCCAAGTTTGAGCTAGGCTTGCCTTTCTTGAGCTCAGCTCATTTGCACCCTTTATAATAGTAAATTACAATCCACAGGCTAGTTCGACCATAAATCCAGTGATCCATTTTCGCACCCAGTTTGGTTGCTCCATTTAACCAAGACTATTTGAAAAGTTGGGAAAACCATTTAATCCGCTAGCTTTGTGTTTAAACTAGTGATCAGGCTAGTTACCAAATTTATGTCTAAACCCCAAATTGCCCAATATTTAATGTATTTTTTATTCTTGAAGTGTATGGGCATTTTATTATTTTTGTATAAAAATTAAAAATCTTAAATCTAAAAAATAATACTCCAAAATCCTCTAAAGAGCTCCTTAGTTTGGACCTAAAAGAAGCACCGACAATACATCTCTTCCTCATTTTTACTACTTAGCCCTTGTCAACCCCCTTACTACTTAGCCCCTAACTCAAAGAGAATTATCCTTGCACCAAATTGATGATCCCCTAGTAATCAACACCAATAATGATGTAGAAACCCTCCTCTAGTCTAGCTATTTCCAATTAGCCCTCGTAGCAACAATGATGCCCCATAACTCATCTAGCTTTCCCATCATGACAAAGTGCTTTATCTTTGCTCTCTCCAAGCTTCAGCCCTAATCCTCCTCCACCCCTAGCAAATTGACCCTATCAACCATCCTTATCTCAAGTTTTAAATGATATGAAAAACTAGGGTTTGCTAGGATGTATTTTGAAACTTTTTTCAAAAAATGAACAGTGGGAGCATAAGATTAATCAAATTAATCTTTAAAATATGCAACTAAATCCTAGATCTAAAATCTAAAGACATGAATCATGCATGCATCAAATCTAAAAATTAAATAATAAATAAAATAAAGATGTTGATCATATCAACATCAAACGGAAAACTAGATCTAATCTAGTAAGTGAAAGAGATCATATCTCTTTTACTTTTTGCAAGTCGAGATCTTCACTTGCTGGTCTGAAGCCAAGGTTGTTGTTTCAAGCAACACATGCATCTGGTCTCTATGAAAAGTCCACATATAAAGTCTCGATCTTAATCTGAAGTCTAGCAACTGAAAATCAGCACAGTATGCTAGCACTATACTGATCCTTATTTGATGGTTGATTACGAAGCTCCTTCTTTGAAGAACTTGGACTCTCCAAAGACCAAAGGAGGAGAATGGAGGATCTGAGAGAGGCCTTCTTCCTCATGTTTTTCTTTTAAAAAGGTGATGGAAGAAGATGCAAAATAAAACCCTAGAGAAGACCCTTCTTCTCTATTTCTTTCCTCTCATTTGGACACCTGAACTTGTGTCCTTATAATAGCACATGCCCAAGAGCCTCTTGCACCCAAGGAACCCATGACCAAAATTCTCTCTCTATAGTGTATGTGCTGTAGAAAAACCAGACCCTAACCCCTCTTAATAGAGAGTGTGAGAGAGTCCCTATCTAGGTTAAACACCTAGATAGGAATGTCCAAATATGACAAGGATTGGGGTGCTCAACTCTTAGGTGCCTCATCATTTTTTTGTGGCATGGACTCTAGGTTTCTGGCACACACAATTTCCATCTTTTCCATTGAAAATATCAGAAAAAAAAAATTAGAAAAGCTGGCACCAATAAGAGAGAGGGTTTTGGTTTCTTAAAATCTATCAAATAGAGTTTGAAATCAAAACTACTTGCTAGCTTTGACTTGGTCCAAAAAACCACTTACCATCAGAGAGACATGGGAGGCGCAAGGAGTGGCATGAGGTCTCTTCGGGTGTGAGAGATCTCATGCAAATTCCAAGGGTGGGGGCGTGGGAAGGCTAGATGGCGCAAGGAGAGAGAGTCCAAGTCAGACTGGGACTCCATATTTTGACTTGGTCCAACTAATTTTTTGAATCCAATTAAATCAAAACTAGTACAATCCAATCAAGGATAATCTTAGTCCAACTAGGAGCCTAATTAGATCAAATTAAATCAAATTTAATTCTAATTTAAATTCTAATCAAATTAGAAATTAGGTGCATATAAGTCCTAATTGAATAGGGACTTGTTCTTCCTTGCAATTGGCTTATCCCATAAATCAATTGGACTTGATCTAATCAAGTCCAAACCAAATCTAATTAAATTTTATTCAATTCGATTTGATCTTAGCCCTTAAGCTCAATCAGATTGAGCCAATTAGCAATTTGATTGTTAATTAATCCTCTAGTAATACTTGCACTAGGTCAAACATCAATCGTATTGATTGTTTGACCCTAAAATAATTCTTAATTATTGATCAACCATCCGATCAAATCGAGACATCTAATGTGCGTGACCCCATAAGTTTGAACTTAAGTCAAAAGCATAGAAATAAATTTTTGTACCAATTAAAGTGACCATCTAGCAATGGTACCCGATGGTCAGTGAGGTTGAATGTATAAAGCAATACTCTTAGAACCCATGTGGACATGGTTTTCGTATAATTCATCCTCTTGACTATGAATGCTCATAGGACAACTTTGGATTTAACTATCAACCCTAAATAGGTCATCCATATTGTATTTCAAATATCAAATTCATCATATGGATTATCCTGACCAAGATTTTGTTAAATTGAAATACAGCGATGCATTATCTCCAAACTCTTGGAGTGGTCAATCCCATCTTGATCACTCACCAACTTTAAAGTACTTAACTGTGCCTAAAAATTTTTTATCATTGAATTAAAAATTTAGATAGTTTGACATCAAAGTACAGTGATTTGCTTGTAAGTCACTATGGTGATCTCAAATCCAAGAGACACATATACCCATATCCTATCAAAGCAATTCTTGATAGTAGAATACTCTAGAGTTGGTCACGTTCAGTGACGATATACCCCTACATCTCACCCATATGCCATACCAATGTCTTCACACTCCTTGATTAAGAGGATAATCAATCTATGTAGCACACAATGACCTACACTCGATAAATGTTGTTGTCCTACTTAACAACATATCATTTGGTCACGAATAGTTTAAGGACTAATCAATAAATTCTCTTTTTATCAAATCTAAATAGTTTTAAGGACTTTATCACAATGTAGAAGTTCATTAAATGATGTTCATTTATAATTGTTGGTGCAAAAAATTACAGACATTAGAATTAGCTGGAGTCGAGGAATACGAGATCACCATCGGGATATGTAAAACAAGTCCAAACCAGAGGTGGGTTGGCTCTGACAGGACCCTCTAATAGTCAAGTCAACTCTTCTGGCCAATAGAAATGGAGTGCTCGGGAAGAATTGAAACAAAGTTTTTAGCTTAGAGAGAAAATGTATCTGAAGGGCCCTTTAAATAGGTGAAGCTCGTAACAAACTAATGGTGATAGCCATAACTGCCTGGTAGTGGGCCATTCAGAGCTACGTGAAGTTTGTTATAGAAGGTGGTGTCTGTTGTCGTGACATGCCGGTCTATTGAAGATTAATGACTGGAGTTCGGATGGAGAGTCTATCAGCAGTGAAGGGCTTTGCATTACAATAGTTCTAGAGAAGTTCAGGCTTCTCTGAGGTCGTCTGTATATAGGTTGGCTCGTGCCAAGCTAGGGGTTGAATTTGTATAGATGATGGAGTCTTTCTGAGCGACTGCAGAGAGTTCGATCGGAAGGAGCCCCCTGGATGACTGGAGGGAGCTCTTCTTAGCGATTGGAGGGAGTTCTACTTTGCAACTGGAGGAAGCTATTCTTGGCAACTAGAGGGAGTTCTACTTGGCGACTAGAGGGAGCTCTTTTTGGCGACTGGAGGGAGTTCAACTGAGAGTTTTAGGATGGCTTGCAAGTGACTAATTCGAAGATGAGGTCCTTCTACTAACTTTGTCCTGCACGCAAGAGATTCCTAATATTATGAAATCAAGATCTATTACTTTCCGTTGGGCATAGAAGTTTGTCTAGGAAGAAGCTCTGCTAATTTGCAGCTCTTGTCATGAGATCTAGTCTATAATGAAGAAATTTGGTCCGAGGGAAGTCTGGTTAGATGGAAATTCTGCTAGCTTCAAGGTCAGCCAAGCCAGGTTATGCAGGAATTGAATGTTCAGCTAGCTGCTTAGATGATTTCCCTCATTGTTCAAGTTCATCAAAGAAGCTCAACCAGAACCAACCACTAACAATGAAGAAACTCGGTTGCTTTCATGGTCAACCACCCAACTCATCTGGGCGAGGTCTATAGCATGTTATGGGATCTGCGGTTTACTCATACAGCTTGGAAGATCGATCGGTGGGTTGAAGATTGGCCACCATGAGACCGCCTTGGGACTAGACACCAGGCCCAATTTCGGTAGGCACAAGTTCAACCCTAACAATAATCCCCCCACTCCTGAGTTTGAAGTTCGAAGGAAGGAAGTAAGAAGAAGCCAACTGCTGAAATCTTTTTTCGATTTTCATGCTTATCGGATGGAAAATTCTGGCTTTATCCATGCCGATGCGAAGATCTTTTCAACATGAGGTGACTCGAAAAGATGATTTTTCGAAACTCCTATCGAAACTCTGCTTGAGGCATGGTGCAATTAAGGTTCCATCCATTGCCCGTCTTCTGTCATGATGAGTAGGACATGCGTCAGCTAGAGATCGGCTGGAGAAGACCTATAATCATAACTGCCTTGGGCTCTTTGGACTATTTAAGCCCATCTTCTTCCTTTGGGACTTCTTCTCGATTGACACTCTCTCTTTCCTTCTATGGTCTTCATCTTCCTCTTGCTCAAGAGTTTCGGCCTCCTTCACCATCTTCCCCGATCCTAGGCATCCTCCCCTTCGATTTCCATTGTGTTCGCCATCTCTTCATTCCTCTTAATCTGATTAGGTTAGTTCCTAAACCCCTCCCTTGATTATTCCTGCATCTTTTACATCTTGTCCTTTTGGTTTCTTCAAAGAAGTCTTGAATCTTATTTTTCCTAAATTTCTAAGGATTTTTTCAATGCTAATTCAATCCATATGTCTGTCGAAGAATCTTGGTCAACTTGTTTCAGGAGTTCATCGCACCTAGCCTTGATGGATCCATCACATCAAGACACCGAACCTATAGAAACATCCCAAAATCCATTGATCCTTGACACCATCCCTTGTAAACTTTGGCATGAAGACCTCTCTCTAATTAGAATTTAGTTTGGGATTCCTTTCGAATATGAGCTCGAACTTCCTGGTCCTAGTGACCGAGCCTGCTCCCCTCCCCCGAGCGACATTTGTTTGTATGTTGAGGCCCTTTGGGCCAGACTTAGGTTACCAATCCCTCCTTTCGTGGTTGCTCTTTTTAGATTCTTGAATATCTCCTTTGCTTTCATGGTGTCGAACTCGTTTAGGTTCATTATAGGATTTCTTTTCTTGTGCATCATGGTCGATGTCCAACCTATCCTTTCTTTGTTCCACAACTTCTTTACTTTTAAACATTATCCTACCACCAAATATTGGTGATATGTCTCTTCCTAATTTGGCAAGAAGGGATTGTTTAAGGATGCTCCTGCTTTCATTCATAATTAAAAGAAAAAAATTTTCTTTGTTTCATGTCCCTCCTTAAAATTAGGACTTTCTTCCTGGGGGGATATTAGGGATTCGGCCCGCCGAGCTCCCGGGCTTGAGAAAGAAGATTGGGACTTAGCTGACAGAATGAAGAACTATCAGGCCCCTTTGATTTCTAGGCTTCTGGATGACCAAACTTTATTTAACCTCAATCTCAATCCCCTTAGTCTAGTAGATAGTCTTCTATAACCAGTCGATCTTGCATTATTTTTCTTCTAACGTTAACCTTTTCTGTCACAAAGATGACACTAGAAGAATGCAATTATTTATCCAAGAAGATCAAATCTCTTAAGAGGAATGGTGGTTCTACCAAGAAACCATCAAAGAAGGCTTGCATTGGTGAACCGACCTCGGCCATGCCGATCTAGGCCACGTCTATCCCAGAACCCATCATGACGGCATCGAGCCTAGCCATGCCTGATGAAGCCACTCCTTCTACACCTCCTGAGCAAGGGGAGGTTATGGAGAAGAAGAAGAGGAAGGATAAAAATGCCATCGCCAAGAGGGTTAGAAGAAAAGTCGGGTGCTCTAGAGGCGAGAGCTCCGACCAGGGGCAAGATTCTTTGGACGACCGAGAGGTCATCCAATCTCTGATGGAGGGCAGCATCCTCCTGCATATCATTGACAAGATGATCCAGATGGAGAATGTAGAGAGGTTCGACAAGTCCTTCACCACCTACCTAGAGGTAACCAATTTTTCCAAACTTGTTTGAATAAAGAATGTACCTTTTGAAGTTCTAACCTAGTGTTTGCTTTGCAGTTGGAGCACTACTTGTTTTCCCATTTGAAGGTAGCAAACCTCTACCAGGCTGAGGCTTCTAAAGCCCTCCAGGAGGATCAAGCAGAGATCGAGAAGGTTTGGGCTAAGATCGATTGTTTGAAGAAGGCTTCAAAGATTCAATCTACGAAAATCAAACATCTTCGAGAAGCATTGCAGAAGGAAGAAGAAGCATCGGAGGGGCAAAAGGGGGCACTGACTCTTGCGGAGGAGAAGAGAAAGAGGGTTGAAGAGGAGATCAGCATCAAGAGGGAGCAGGCTGTCGAGGCCTTTAAGTCTTCCAAGGCTATGGAGGACATCAAGATCTCTTTCGCTCGGGAGGCTTTCCTAGAGAGGTTCGGGATCTACATGGGGAGGGTCGCAAAGAAGTTTTTGGATGTGGACCTTAACCTTTTGATGGATGAGCTTGGCAAAGAGGCAGGTCCCTCCAATTTTGGTATTGTCTCTCCCACAGCCGAACCTACCCCCAAAGCTTTCAAGCCTGCAGCAGCGACCGCTGAATCAGCTCTCGAACTCAGGATTACAGGGAATGCACCGACCTCGATTACTGCCACACCACCCAAGGTCGAATAATTTTTGATAATTATACTTTTCTTTTTCTTCTGATGTATATAGATCATTTTGAGTAATGAAAATATGTTTCTTCTCTTTATACTTGTCTTATGGTGTGTGTCATTCAGAATCCTTCTAGTGACCAAAGCCTTGACCCATCATCTCCAGCCGAGGCTGGGCCACTACATCAGGGTGTTCCTCTGAGGTCCATAGTTAGAAATTTAAAAATAGAAGTTCATCATTTAAAGAAGAAGTCAGAAAAGATGGAAGATAAGCTTCAGAAGTTGAGAAAAAGTTTTTCAGAGTTGACGATTGAAGTTACTCGCTTATGCCAAGTGCACAAGAAGAATTTTATGGATTATATCAATAACAAATGCCATTTAAACAAAGAGTTAGAATGGACGAAGAAGCTCAATAGTGAGAAAGCTTGGACTTTGACCGCCAAGGTAAGCTCTTTGAAAATCGAGCTAAAGGCCGCACAGGAGAGGATCTGAAGACTCGAAGGGAGTTCAGCATGGTCCACCAATTTGACTGAGTATGGCTAGGATTAGTCAAAAAGGTTTTCCAAGTTATAGGGCTAGTTATAAGTAGCCGAAGACTTATATAATGATTATTGGTGAGGTTGGTTTGGTCAAGTTGCCGACCTTCAGCATAGACTAAGAAAGGTTGATGGTGAGATTGCTAGACTTCGACAGCAATTATCAAATAGAGCTAAGGTCAGTTCGAGTAGAGAATCATAAGAGATTCTTTTCTTGAGAGGCATCTTGGACAGCTTATCCACCATACATGAAAAAGATAAAATCGAGCTGCATGAATTGAAGATTCAAATGGCATACCAGAAAGACATCGTAAAGGATGCCGAAGCCGAATCTATAGTTCTAAAGAAGAGGCTAAGGGAGATGGAGGAGGAGACACGTAGGTGGGAGAGGATGCTAAGGAAGAGTTTGGCAGCTCGATAGAGACTCGAGGAGGAGGTTGAAGATCTAAAACTCTCCCTCATAATGGCTGGAGTTGGCAGCCCGAAGTCCAACCCCGAATGGGATCCATCTCCCTTTTCTTCCTTCCCCCTCTTTTTTTTTTGTAGCTGGTCTCATGGACCTTTATTTTGTAATGAACTTCGACTTCAATAGAATGATGTTTTCTTCAATTATCACTTTATCTTGTATGAATTTGACATCTATTGACTTCATTATTTTTTTCACCATATCTCTTATCGAAATGATCATTGAAAAATGCATCCCTCCTGTCTTAAATAATCAGAGGTCTTTATCCATATCAAGATGAGATTCTCCTCTTATTCTTGATCCGGTTGGTCTCTTCTTCTCTCTTCTTTTTTTTTTGTTAGGACAAGGTCCTCCTCCTATTTATGAAGGGGTTGGCCTTTACGTTCGCTAGAGCGAGGTCTTCCTCTTATCCTTAACAAGATCATAGGGATAAAAAAGGGCTGTTGTTAGGGCCTCTCCCCTCCTATCCTAAATAATCGGAGTTCTTTATCCTCATTAGGATGAGGTTCTCCTCCTGTTCCTAATATGGTTAGCATTCACCTTTGTCAGGACAAGATTCTCCTTCTATTCCTGATAAGATTACTAGGGCACAAAAGGGTCATTGTAAGGGCCTCTCTCCTCCTCCTATCTTAAATAATCGAAGGTCTTCATTCATGTCTGGACAAGGTTCTCCTCCTATTTCTGACATGATTGATCTTTTTCTTATCCTTCTATTAGGATGAGGTCCTCCTCCTATTTCTGACGAGATTGGTCTTAACCTTTGTTAGGACGAGGTCCTCCTCCTATCCCTAACAAGGTCATAGAGGCACAAAAGAATCTTTTTAGGGTCTCTCTTCTCCTCCTATCTTAAATAATTAGAGATCTTCATCTACATTAGGATAAAGTTCTCCTCCTATTTCTAACATGATTAGCATTCTCCTTATCAGGACGAGATTCTCCTTTTATTTTTGATAAGATACTGAGGTACAAAAGGACCGTTGTAAGGGCCTCTCTCCTCCTCTTGTCTTAAATAACTAGAGATCTTCATCCACATTAGGACGAGATTCTTCTTCTGTTTCTAACATAGTTAGCATTCATGTTTGTCAGAATGAGGTTCTCCTCCTATTCTTGACAAGGTTACTAGGGCACAAAAGGGCCATTGTAAGGGCCTCTCCCCTCCTCCTATCTTAAATAATCGAAGATCTTCATTCATGTCAGGACGAGATTCTCCACCTATTTCTGACATAGTTGATCTTTTTCTTATCTTCTTGTTAGGATGAGGTGCTCCTTCTATTCTTGATAGGATTGGTCTTTATCTTTGTTAGGGCGAGGTCCTCCTCCTATGCCTAACAAGATTATAGGGGCACAAAAGGGTCATTATTAAGGCCTCTCCCCTCCTCCTGTCAATCGAAGGTCTCCTATTTAATCTAGTGACGATGTTTGAGAGATCATTTCCTATAGTCACAGTTCTTCATGAAGGGTGAAGATGTTAAAGTAAAAAAAAATTATTAAAATGAAACTATCGATAGTACACTAGTAGATTCTTTGAGTTCCATGGTCGAGGGAGATCTGCTCCCCCAAGCTCTTTTAGGCGATAAGTTCTGGGCCAGATGACCTTCTTGATTTCATAAGGGCCTTCCCAATTCAAGGCAAGCTTTTCTTGATTCTGAGGTTGTGATACAGTCGCTCGTCAGAGTACTAAATCTCCCACTTTGAATGCCTTGCTTCTAACCCTAGAATTATAGTAGCGGGCCACTTTCTGCTTGTAGGCTGCTATCTGGATTTGAGCTTCTTCTCACTTTTCCTCCAATAAGTTGAGGTTAGCCCTGAGGTCCTATGAGTTGCATTGTTCATTGAAGGCCATGACCAATGCTAATGATAGTTTGAGCTCTATCAGGATGACTACTTCTATCCCAAAGGCTAAGGCAAATGGAGTCTCTCCAGTTCACAATCTTTGGATAGTCTGGTATGCCAAGAGTATGTGATAGAGTTCATCCACCCAAGTTTCCTTCGCTCTTTCGAGTCTTGTTTTAATAATTTACAGCAGGATCTTATTGGTTACCTCAGCCTCGCTGTTTTCCTATAGATGGGCTACTGATATAAAATGGTGGGAGATATTCAAGTCTCCACAAAACTCGACCAATTTTGTTCCAGCAAACTATCGCTCATTATCTATTATAAGAGCCCAAGGTAGATTGAATCTATAAATAATTGACTTCTAGATGAAGTCCTATACTTTAACTTTCATGATTTTAGCTAGAGGTTTGATTTTGATTCACTTGGTAAAGTAATCAATTGCCACTAAGAGATACTTCTACTATCCAGATGCCATAGGAAAGGGCCCGAGTATGTCCATTTTTCATTGTGCAAATGACCATGGGGCACTCAGGAGGGTAAGCTCAGAGGTCGGATGTCTTTGAATACTGGTATTTCATTGACATCGATCATATTTTCTAACATACTCTATAGAATCACGGTACATTGTTAGCCAATAGTAGTCCTATCAAAGCAGTTTGTGAGATAGGGATCTAGTCCCTAGATGACTTTCATAGATCTTTTCATGTACTTTCCATAATGCAAAATTGGCCTCAGAAGGTCGAAGATATTTCAAGAGTGGCAAAGAATATGACCTTTTATATAACTTGCCTTCATATAGAACATATCAGGAGGCTTGATTTTTAAGTTTTTAAGCTTCTTTTGGATCATAAGGAAGAACTCCATCCTTGAGATAAGTAACTAGCAGATCGATCCAACTGGGCTCATAGTCGATCTGCATTACTGACCGTGGCTCCTCTGAACTTGGGTGTTTCAAAACTTCAAAGAAAACCTCCTTAGGCAGTTCAGTTGGAGCTAATGTGGCCAATTTAGAGAGAAGGTTGGCCCTGGCATATTTTGCTCTCGGAATCTACTGGATGTCAAAACTACTAAGGACAGAAGTGAGATTCTTCACTTTCTCAAGATACTTCATCATGCTTTCCTCTTGGACTTCATAATTACCACTAACTTATCCCACCACTAATTGAGAGTCACTATAAACTTGGAGTTGATCTACTTCTAGTTCTTTAGCTATCTTTAACTCTGCAATTAGAGCTTCATATTCTGCCCCATTATTTTGAAGAAAATGCATAAGATTTCTAGCTCTACTTTTGAAAACTTTTTCAAAAATCACATGCAGTGAAAACTATTATTAATCAAATTAATAATAAGAGCTACATATCTAACTTGAAAATCCTACACAATTAGGATCTAATATATCATATATGCATGTATGTCTGAAAAATAAAATAGCAACTACAGTAAAACTATTTTACTTTTACTATTTCTATGTGTTCGGAACATGTTATCTTTTTTGGATAGATGATCTTCATAATTTGATCTCCTCAATATAGATCTGATCACTGCAATGTAGCTACACACGTATCTGACCTCCATGGGTAATCCACATGAGGCCCAAATCTCGATCAACTCCTTTTGAGTGCTAGCTCGAATAGAAGTCCTCAATGGCTGATGTAGATCAAACTCCTTTAATCTTCTTCATGGGATCTTCGGATACTCCAGATCTTGAAGAACATAGAAGATGATGAAGAGAAGGTCTTCCACCAATTTTGTGAAGTCACGACCCTCGTAACTCATAATCTGGAATCCCAAACCTAGGTAGAGATTCTAGGGTATGTACTTACCCAAATACCTTACGCCTAGTTTTTCCTCATGCACACAGAGAAGAGACTTTCTCTTCTCTTTTCTTTCTTCACATTCTCTCTCTCCTTTTTTCTATTCCTTATGCACATCCTTAAAATCAATTATTTTATATATGCGAATAAACATGGGAGGTATGTGGGATTGGCTTAGATCAAGAGGTTATCCATTCAAACTCAAACCCCTATTTGAAATGAATTTGCAACCAGATCAGGCCAATCTTTAAGGCATGTGAGAAAGGGGAACGTGCGCCCTGAAGGAAAATCCTGATTTTCCAGGTCAGGTTCATTCTGATCTGATTGGATCAAGAGGCATATTTCAAAATTCTTCTCTCAGATCCAGATCAAATCTGATACTTTTCAGATCTGATATTAGTATCTGATAAATAAGAAAAAATAAATTAAATTAAAACTAAATTAATTTTATCTTGATCCTGGGTAATCAGATTATCCGTTGATGATCCTACGGAAGCTCTGAGGTTCTGGATCTAGCCACGCAAGCATCTGACCTCTACTAGTATCCACTCAGGCTGGATCTAAAGATCTTCTCCTTCTTCTTTTTTTTCCAAAAATTAGATCTGAATCTGATTTGGAGGATCTTCAAAATACCTTCTGAAGATCATCCATCGTCTCTGCAGCAGTGCTTCCTTCTTCCTTTTTCATCAGCCTTTTCTTGCCTGACTCGCACTAATCTGAAAAACCCAACTTTCTTGGGTGTGGAGAGGAGAGAGAGGGCCAGATGTTGACATGGAGAAGAGAGAAGGGCAGCCTTGGGGCATGGCTAGGAGAGAAGTTCTTAAAAAGTGGGCACAGATAGGGTCTATTTATAGACTCTGCTGTGCCATGCAGTGCTACATCACCCCGGCCAATCACGTTGCTTCGTTCAATCATATCTAAATATGATTGGTGGGATGAGAGACCCATGGATTCATCCTAAGGTGATTCCTAAGATTGGTCAAAGTCTATAGGTGAGGGTCACCTAGTTTGAATCCAACAAGCAACCTAGAGTCTCATCCGTATGGGACTCCAGCATCCCTATCCATGGGCGCATGCCATCCTAGGCATGCACCCTCTTTTTTCCAATTTCTAGAGAGGGGACAAGCCCCTATCTGCTCTCCAATAAGTGCATGACACATGGGCAGATGTTCAAGGGTCAAAGGTCAATGTTTGACCAAGTTAAAGTACAAGAATTAGTAGGTGATGAAAAATAGCAGGTGTTGTCTCAAATTTATCTCATATATTAAGATAATCCTTTTCTAACTTGGACAAGCTCCAGTCAGACCAAGTAAAGGTACCTGAGTGAGCATAGACTCTTTTGGCTCAGTCAAGATAACTTTTATAGTGGAAAAAGAAGAACGTTAGGCTCAATCGTATGCTAGCACGATTTCTTTGAACCTAATTGAATCTAATTCAAATCAATTGAATTGGGTTAGTCCAATTGATGATATCCAGATCTAAACCCTTATTTGTATGATCCAGTTAGGTTTAGTTCTGTATGGTAATGGGATATGTCATGATCTCTATCATCGACATCATCGAAACTCCTTTCGATGGATCAGAACTCTTCTGATTCAGACAACTAGAATGATCGATCATCTAAATCATTCTAATTGCTCCCAAAATCCACCAGTGACACCTAGCAGTCATATGGTGGCAACCCATCAAAACTAAAAATGAACCTCTTGGTGTAGCTACCTGTGTGATTAAGTTCTTCTATCTTGAGCCCCGATCAGATTAGGGTTAAGGTGAACTCGTCAAACCCTAGTTCCTATCATATGATGTAATCATTCGATTCAAGTCCGATGTGAAAATCTTAAATAGAAACTCTTTCTATTATTTCACTCTACCATGGCCATGGGCTTCTGGACTTGATTCTCATGATCATCATAGGGCTGCTCCTCTACCACCGAGGTAGATAGATTCCATCTTGATGCAATCCAGTTCCTACAATGAACATATGCTATAGCCAACATACACCTCAGGGTTCCATATGGCTAGGAGATCCGAGTAATGGTGTAGTCAAACTATAACACCCTCAAGGTGAACTGCCGATGCACCTCAGGTCAAAGAACCAGACACACCACTGCAGCATCGAGTCAGTCATTGACGAGAAGGTAGACTTCCTAATGACTACTCGAGGTGGTCACGCTCAGTGCCCTCGTTCTCTAACGAGTACCTATACTCTCGCTCTGGTGTCTCCACACCGTAGACTCAAGACTCATCTACTAAAGAGAAGCGATTGTACACCAACCTTCCGGATCAATCACCATCCTCGTGATGATCCTATGGTCAGGAGCATTTTATGAGTTAATAATGATTATTCATGTCTTAAATTTTCAACTCTTGAAAATATGAATTATCATTACCATTAACTCAAAGGATGTATCACAGACACTAAATACACATATGTGATAGAAAATAACCCATTTTATTATTTATAGTCAAAATTATAATTTTGCCCCTAGAAGTGTATTACAAGTGTCAGCCAATTCTGGCTTCTAGGGCACATATATCTAACAATCTCCCACTTGTCCTAAAGCCAATTGGCTACAAGTCTAAGTCCCATCTTCTCAAGGTGGGCTTCGATCTTCTGCTGGCCCAACGGCTTTGTAAGTGGGTCTGCCACATTATCTGTGGAGTTGACTCTCTTGACCTCGACGTAACCCTTCTCGAGGTAATCGTGGATGAGGTGATATCGCCGCTCAATGTGCTTGGATTTCTAGGTGAGACCTCGGCTCCTTAGCAAGGGCTATGGCACCATTATTGTCGCAGTATAGAGGAATGGCATCTGATGGCATTACTCCAATTTCTATGGCAAACTTCTTGTACCAGAATGCCTCCTTTGCAGCTTCTGATGCAGCAATGTATTCTGCTTCCATGGTGGAATCTGCTATCACTTTCTGCTTGAAACTCTTCCAACTGACAGCTCCACCATTGCACATAAATAGACTTCCAGATGTCGACTTTCGATCATCTATATCGGACATAAAATCCGAGTCTGTGTATCCCTAGACTTGGAGTTCTCCATTACCAAAGACCAACATCATATCCTTAGTTCTTCTCAAGTACTTAAGGATACATTTCACAGAAGTCCAGTGTTCTTCACCTGGATTTGACTGATATCTGCTTGTGACACTCACAGCATGGGCTATATCAGGTCGTGTACATAGCATGGCATACATGAGGCTCCCTATTGCAGAAGCATAAGGGATCTTGCTCATGCGTTCTATTTCCTCAGGTGTGCTGGGGCACATCTTCTTGGAAAGATGAATACCATGTCTGAAGGGTATTAAACCCCTCTTAGAGTTTTCCATACTAAACCTCTTTAGTACTTCCTCTATGTACATCTTCTGTGAAAGTCCTAGCATCCTATTCGGTCTATCTCTATAGACCTTAATTCTTAGAATAAAGGATGCTTCTCCTAGGTCTTTCATGGAGAATTCTTTAGATAACCATATTTTAACTATGGTCAACATGGGAATATCATTCCCAATAAGGAGGATGTCATCCACGTACAATACGAGGAAGACAACAGCGCTCCCACTGACCTTTTTGAAGACACATAGCTCCTCCTCATTCTTGATGAAACCAAATAGTTTGATCACATCATTAAAATAAGTAGTTCCAGCTCCGAGATGCTTGCTTAAGTCCATATATGGACCTTTGTAGCTTGCATACTTTGTGATCATCATCACTGGATGTGAAACCTAAGGGCTGTTCCATATAGATATCTTCCTCAAGATATCCATTTAAGAATGTCCTTTTCACATCCATTTGCCATATTTCATAATCAAAATAGGCTGCAACAACAAGCAATGTGCGAATGGATTTTAGCATAGCTACTGGTGAAAAGGTATCCTGATAGTCAATGCCTTCACGTTGACTATAACCTTTTGCCACTAATCTAGCTTTGAATGTCTCCACATTCCCATCTGCACCAATCTTTCTCTTGAAGATCCATTTACACCCAATAGGTACTATACCTTCTGGTGGATCTACCAAGGTCCAGACTTGGTTTGAGTGCATCGAGTCAATTTCTGACTTCATTGCCTCTAACCATTTCTCAGGAGTCGATATCTGATATCGCCTCGTTATAGGTTTTGGGATCATCACCATGAACCCCATTACCTACGAGGAACATTTCCTCTACTTTCTCTGAAATCGTACCAAAGTACTTTTCAGGGGGATGAAAAACTCTTTCCAATTTATGAGGTGGAGGAGGTAGTGATCGTATTGGCTCAACCTGATTTGGTTCCATTTGGTCCTTAGCTCGTTGCTCTTGTGAGACTTTCTCATCGAGCTTGATCTGCTTTCCAATGCCGCTATCTTGAATAAACTATTTTTTAAGAAAGATGGCATGTCGACTCACAATCACATTGTGGTCTTCTAGAATGTAGAAATAATATCCTAATGACTCTTTAGGATATCCTATGAATCGAGCTTAAAGGACCTAAACTCTAACTTGTCCGCTTGTTGTCTTTTGACATGAGCCGGACAACCCCAAATTCTGAGATGACTCAGACTTGGTTTCTTACCATGCCATATCTCATACGGTGTGGTAGGAATGGTTTTAGAAGGGAACCCTATTCAGTAAGTATATTGAAGTTAACAATGACAGTATCCCCAAAAAAAATCAGGGAGGTCTGTGAAGCTCATCATGGATCGGAACCATATCTAATAGGAGTCCGATTTCTCCGTTCTGAAACCCCATTGAGTTGAGGTGTTCCTGGTGGAGTCCATTGAGAGACTATGCCATTTTTTTTGAGATAGTCTAGGAATTTCCGGCTAAGGTATTCACCTCCTCGATCTGATCGAAGAACCTTAATGGGTTTTTCAGTTTGTTTTTCTACTTCATGTCTGAATTCTTTGAACTTTTCAAAAGCTTCAGACTTGTGTCTCATAAGATACACATACCCATACCTAGACAGAATCATCGGTAAAGGTAATGAAGTAGACAAAATTGCCTCTAGCCGGCACATCAAATGGGCCGCACACATCAGTATGTACTAGGGCAAGAAGATCTGTGGCCCTTTCCCCATGTCCTAACAAAAGGGAGTTTAGTCATTTTGCCATTGAAGACAAGATTCACAAATTGGATATGACTCAAAAGTCAATGGACTCAATAGCCCATTTTTCTCCAATTTGTTAATCCTATCTTCTGCTATATGACCTAATCTTAGGTGCCATAGATATCTATCATTTGGACTATCCCTAGGTCATTTTGATTTTATGGCATTCACATTTTGCTCGATAGTTAAAAATAGGTACATCAATATGTAACTGATAAAGACCATTAATAAGGAAACCATTTGCAATTTTATTTCTTTCATAAAGAATGTTACAATGGTCCTTAAGAAAACTAATCACATAGCCTTCTTGTGCTAAGGCATGAAACAGAAATCAAATTCCTGCTAGCTGCAGGCACATAATAACAGTCTTTTAAAACTAAGTCTAAACCAGATGGTAATCGAAGAGGGTATGTTCCCACGGCTACTGGCAGCAACTCTTGCTCCATTTTCCGATGCACAGGATCATGTCTCCATCCCTCAGCCTCCTGCTATCCTCAAGACCCTGCATAGAAGTGCACAGATGAGCACTAGAACCAGAGTCAAGCACCCAACTGGATGCAGAAGAAACCGTAAGGTTAGACTCAATAACGAGCATACCTCCAGAAGGACCTTCCTTCTTGTTCTTTAGGGTGGGTGGCCAGGTAAGTAGGGCAGTTTCGCTTCCAATAGCCATCATTGTTGCAATGAAAATATTTTTCATTGTCGTCGGTCTTCTTCAACTCTGCCTTTTTCTTCTTTTCTCCTTCCACCTTCTACTTTTTCGTAGACTTTTTCTTTTCAAAAGACTTTTTTTTGGAAGAAGTCCGTTCCATAGCAAGAACTGAGCCTTTAGAACCTTTCATAGAAAGCTCAGCGGTAACCAGCATATTCATTAATTAGGCCAAGGAATTTTGAAGTTTATGCATGTGGTAATTCATGATGAATTGCCCATATGCATCAGTCAAGGATTGCAGAATAATATCATTCTGCAGATCCAAGTCCAACTTCACACCGAGCTTCTCAAGCTCTTCCATGTCCTTGATCATCATGTCAGACAGTGATCTTGGACTGACTGCCCATCATGCATCTTAGCCTTAAAAAGTCATTTCGTGACTTGATACTTTGGCTGCGCGACTCTGTTCACCAAACATCTCCTATAGGTGAGCCAACATTTGGCGAGCAGTCCCGATATCTTCATGTTGGTGCTGAAGCTCATCAGACATCGAGCCCAACATGTAGTATCTGGCCTTATTATCTTCGTCATCCATTTTTCCAGAGATGCTCTCTGTTCAGTGGATGGACGGGCTGGTAAGGTGGGAGGGTCCTGGTCCAATACATGAGTTAACTTCTCAGAACCCAAAATAATTTTGAAGTTTCCTGAGCCAATCTTTATAATTGGTCGATCAGTCTATGTGTGTCCAGGATACGTGCTAGTGGGTTGGACGCAGACATTTTCCTGTAGAGAGTCAAAGATTCTAGTTAGATATTGTAATTAAGACTTGACCAATTTATTTAGGAATTTTATTTTTAAAATAAATTAGCTCCCACTATTTTCTTGGATCCCTACACTCCCTCTGTAGAGATGCGAAAATCTCCATGATTATGATTTCTAGTGGGTGGTGCGGTCTCACCAACTGACTCATCACCTCACCTAACAGTTATTGGTGATGGGTTAGCCAATGAGTGAACAACTCTTGTTCAATGATTCTCTAATCATGGTGCACCCAAACTTGGTCTCTAATTCATGAATCTCACCGTATCCGAAATATTGATCCACTCCTTAGTTAAGTCAGACCCACCATTTGCATAGATTGGATTCCTAATTGGGTCTCTCATCGTATCCAAAATATTGAGCCCAATCCATCCTCCAGTCTATAGCATCCGATGTCTAATAGACATGGTTGCATCTTTCTGATGCAACTGAACCATTGTAACCAGCCGAGAACAATCAATCCCGAGAAGGGCCTGCACATCTACAATGGTGGAAGACTTTAGACTTAATTTTTTCTTAGGAAGATTTGATTTAGGTCTCGTTAAACTAGACTAGACATAAACTAACCTAGTGGCATGGGTTAGCTCGAATTATTGACAACCTCATATTAGAACTGAGTCAACAAACATGGCTAGATAAGTGAGACCGATGGAAGGGATATGCCATTAACTCGAAAAGAATGCATTCAAGTCGAGTAGCTCCCAATTAAAAACTAGTCGATCGTATCTGTCAGACTTACCTTAGACACCAAATTATTGAGATAGAACCAATCGGGTTAGCCTACAATCAAGACTCTAACCTCTGAGCCTAATTAGGTCTTAGCTTGACCGATCACTCACGTGACTCGATCTTGACCCAGACTTAATCCTATTAGGTTGGTCAATTTAAGCACTGTTGATCCCATCTAACCAACTCTTCATTTGGTTTGATCAACCACTTAGACCTAATTTAGCTACCCAAGCCCAAACCTAGTTTTATGAATATATCTTAGATCTGAAATTCTCAATTTTAGACCTAATTGATATTTTATAAACTTAATTCTTAATTAAGTTAGGGTTCATAAATATGTAAATAAGATCCTAGGATTTCAGATTCTAGGGTTTTGTAGAAAGTAAGTTTTTCAATTTTTGATTAAGGATGAATGCGCAGCACCCCTACACATCATAAGAACATCCTATTGAATGGAAGGAGAGGGTCTTTAAACCCTACTTTGTTCTTATGATCGGATGGCCAAGAGGAACGCCTTAATCAGAAATATAACTAATCTACAAAACTAATTAGATCTAAGCATATATCTCATATATATAAAAATTGATCTAATTAAAATATATTTTGCATACATCTCATGTATCATGCATGAATATATTTTAGATCTAAATTATCTCATAATCATCTAAAAAATTAAATTTAAATTTGATCATATCAAATAAAATTTAATCTAGACACTTTTGTAGAACTATTCTACAACTAGTCTAAACATGCAACTATCATATCTCATATGAATAAATTAATTTTAATTTATTGTTATTTTTAGATTTGATTATAATATTTATAATATCAAAAAATAAAAAATAAATAGATCTAAAAATTACTTTTAATCAAGCAAAAATTATGATCAAACTAGACTACACATAGAACAATTCTATTCCTAGTCTAGTTATGTATCTCATACATATTAGATCTAAATTAATTTATTTTAATTTTTTAATTTTTTGATTTTTGATCTAATCACATCTCATGTGATATCTAAAATTACTAATTTATCAAATTAAAATCAGATCTAAATAAATTCTATAGGAACCTTGCTCTAATACCAGTTGAAGGAAAATCCTGATTTCTTGGATCAGGTTCGTTCAGATCTGATTAAATCGAGAGGCATATTTTAAAATTCTCCTCTCAAATCCAAATTAGATCTAATACTTTTTAGATCTGATATTAGCATCTAATAAATAAAAAAATTAAATTAAATTAAAACTAAATTAATTTTACCTTGATCCTGGATAATCTGATTATCCATTGATGATCCTGCGGAAGCTCTGAGATTCTGGATCTAGCCACGCAAGCGCCTGGCCTTCACCAATATCCACTCGAGTTGGATCTGGAGATCTTCTTCTTCTCTTTCTTTTCTCTAAAAATTATATCTGAATCTAATTTGGAGGATCTTCAAAACATCTTCTGAAGATCATCCGTTGTCTCTACAGCAGTGCTGCCTTCTTCCTTTTTTGTCAGCCTTTTCTTGCCTGTCTCGCACTAATCTGAAGAACCCAACCTTCTTGGGTGTGGAGAGGAGAGAGAGGGCTAGATGTTGGCATGGAGAAGGGAGAGGGGCAGCCTTGGGGCGTGGCTAGGAGAGTTCTTAAAAAGTGGGCGTAGATAGGGTCTATTTATAGACTCTGCTACGCCATGTAGTGCTGCATCACCTCGGCCAATCATGTTGCTTCGTTCAATCAGATCTAAATCTGATTGGTGGGATGAGAGACCCACAGATTCATCCTAAGGTGGCACCTAAGACTGGTCAAAGTCTATAGGTGAGGGTCACCTAGTTTGAATCTAACAAGCAACCTGGAGTCCCATCCATATGGGACTCCAGCATCCCTATCCATGAGCGCACGCCATCCTAGGCATGCACCCTCTCCTTTTCAATTTCTAGAGAGGGGACAAGCCCCTATCTACTCTCCAATAAGTATGTGACACATGGGCAGATGTCCAAGGGTCAAAGGTTAACATTTGACTAAGTCAAAGTATAAGAATTAGTAGGTGACGAAAAATGGTAGGTGTTGTCTTAAATTTATCTCATAAATTAAGACAACCCTTTTTTGACTGGGACAAGCTCCAATCAGACCAGGTAAAGATACCTGAGTGAGCACAAACTCATTTGGCTTAGTCGAAATAACTTTTATAATGGAAAAAGAAGAACGTTAGGCTCAATCATGTGCTAGCATGATTTTCTTGAACCTAATTGAATCTAATTCAAATCAATTGAACTAGATTAGTCCAATTGATGATATCCAGATCTAAATTCTTATTTGTGTGATCCAGTTTGGTTCAGTTCTGTATGGTAATGGGATATGTCATGATGTCCATCATCGACATCATCAAAACTCCTTTCGATGGATCAGAACTTTTCTAATTCAGACAACTTAGAATGATCAATCATCTAAATCATTCTAATTACTCCCAAAATCCACTAGTGTCACCTAGTAGCATATGGTGGCAACCCATCAAAACTAAAAATGAACCTCTTGGAGTAGTTACTTGTGTGATTAAGTTCTTCTATCTTGAGCCCCGATCAGATTAGGGTTAAGATGAACTCGTCAAACCCTAATTCCTATCATATGATTTAATCATTCGATTCAAGCCCAATGTGAAAACTTTAATAGAAACTCTTTCTATTATTTCACATTCTGTCATGGCCATGGGCTTATGGACTTGATTCTCATGATCATCATAGGGCTGCTCCTCATCTATCGAGGTAGATAGATTTCATCTTGGTGCAATCCAATTCCTACAATGAATATGCTATAGCCAACATACACCTCAGGATTTCGAATGGCTAGGAGACATAGTCATGGTGCAGTCAAACTATAACACCCTCAAGGTGAACTGCCGATGCACCTCAGATCAAAGAATCAGACACACCACTATAGCATCGAGTTAGTCATTGATGAGAAGGTAGACTTCCTTATGACTACTCGAGGTGGTCACGCTTAGTGCCCTCATTCTCTAACGAGTACCTATACTCTCGCTCTACTATAAAGAAGCGATTGTACACTAACCTTCTGGATCAGTCATCATCCTCATGATGATCCTACGTTCAGGAGCATTTTTTGAGTTAATAAATGATAATTCATGTCTTAAATTTTCAACTCTTGAAAATATGAATTATCATTACCATTAACTCAAGGGATGTATCACAGACACTAAACATCCTTATGTGATAGAAAATAATCCATTTTATTATTTATAATCAAAATTATAATTTTATCCTTAGAAGTGTATTACAAGTGTCAGCCAATTCTGGCTTCTAGGGCACACATATCTAACACACCCTCCCTAGCACTGAAATCATCATGAGAAACCTCTTTCTCATGGAGAAAAGATGGTGCAAATATTAGTGATGTGGCGCATGGGAAGACTAGTCAAACTAGTCTCTTATTTGACATCCAATTGAACCAATCCAATCCAAATTGGTTAGGCCCAATTAGACTAAGTTAAACTTAACTTATTTAGGCTTAATTAGGCTCAGTTAAATCCTAATTAAATCAAGAATTAATCAAGCCAAACCTCTGATCAAATCAGGGATCAAACCTTCTTAACGATTAGATTATCTCATAACCTAATCAGGTCAAATCCAAATGAATCCAATACAATTGGTATTGATCTAAAAATTATCACTCAATCAAATTAAGTTAATTAGTGATCAAATTACTAATCAATCTTCTCTTGATCAACCATTAAATCAAGTAGGAACCTCTAGTGTGTGTGATCCCATAGGTTCGAACCTAAGCCGATAGCACTGGAACCAATTTCCTATACTAATCGAAGTGACCATCTAGCAATGGTACCCGATGTCTGGATAGGCCAAATAGTGCAATCATAATATTTAGAACCTACGTAAATTTGGTTACCGCATAATTCATCCCTTTGATCTTTTTGCATAGATGACTCAGGGTTTAACTATCAACCCTGGAAGATACATCCAAATCGTATCTGAAAGCAATTAGTCCTGTGACCCCTCATAAGAACTGCCCTGGCCAAGGCTTTACTAAATTCAAACACTATTGAACAAAGCTCCTGAGTTCAAGAGTAGTCAATTCTATCTTGACTCATGCATCGACTCTTCAAGTACTTGATTGTACCCAAAAATCTTCCATCACTGAATTAAAAATTCAGGTAGTCTGATATCAAAGTATAGTGAGTTGCTTGAAAGTCACCATGATGATCTCAGATCGGAGGGACACTTATGCCCATATTCTATTAGAGCAATTCTTGATAGCAAAAAAGCTTTGAAGTTGGTCATGTTTAGTGCAGATGTATCCCTACATCTTACCTACATGACATACTAGTATCTCCACACTCGGTTAAGAGGACAACTAACTTATATGGCATACATCGATCTATACTCGATAAATGTTGTCATCCTTAATAATAATGTATCATTTGATCACGAACATATTTAAGGATTAAATGATAAATCCTTCTTTATTGATTCTAAATAGTCTTAAGAACTTCATCATAATAGATAGGAGTTCATTAGAAGATGAAAGATTTATGATGAAAATGCCAGAATAACTTTTATTTAATTAATAATTCATATATAATTACATAAATTAGCTTAATCATCAATACGCTGATGATTGGCTTTGGAATACTATTTTCAACAATCTCCTACTTGGCCTAAAGCCAATCGGTGTAGTATCTTATATCCATATTCGATTTGAAATCGTCGAACTCCTTCACCACAACGACTTTAGTGAATGGGTCGGCCAGGTTCTTTCCATCAATCTTTTGAAGATCAATATCACCTCGATCCACGATCTTTCGGATAAGATGGAAGTAGTGCAGAATATACTTTGTCCACTGGTATGCTTTGGATTACTTCGCATGAGCAATAGCTCCAGAGCTGTCGTAGAAGAGTAGAATTGGACCATCTAGGAAGGATGCTACTCCAAGCTCAGTGATGAACTTCTTCAGCCACACCGCTTCTTTGGCAGCATCTGATGCAGCAACACACTCTACCTCACACACTGAATCAGCCACGGTGTGCTGCTTGGAACTTTTCCAACAGACAGCACCACTATTAAGGGTTAACACATATCCTGATACACTCTTGCTGTCATCATGATCAGACTAAAAACTAGAATCTATAAATCCCACAAGTTTCAAGTTTGATTCACTATAAACAAGCCACTGGTTCTTAGTATTTTTTAAATATTTTAGAATGATTTTAATAATTTTTCAGTGGTTCTCCCCTAAATCAGATTGGTATCTACTCACTATCCTTAGTGAGTATGCCAATCTGGTCTCGTACATGTCATGGCGTACATGATAGAACTCACTACTGAAGCATATGAAATTCTACTCATATGCTTTCTTTCTTGAGGTGTTGTTGGACAATTCCTCTTCGAGAGAGAAATTCCATGACCAATAGGTAGAGAGCCCTTCTTAAAATTCTCCATGCTGAACCTCTTCAGCACAGTGTCTATATACGTGGACTGGGACAACCCAAGTAACCTTTTAGATCTATCTCTATAGATCTTCATCCCTAGGATATATGAAGCTTCTCCTAGATCCTTCATGGAGAACTATGACGACAGTCAGATCTTTATTCCTTATAATGTAGAGACATTATTTCCGATTAAGAGAATGTCATCCATATACAGAATAAGGAATACAACTACTAGACCATTAGCCCACTTATATATGTAGGGCTCTTCTTCATTCTTAATGAAGTCATACGTCTTAATCATCCAATCAAAACGTATGTTCCAACTCCGAGATGCCTGTTTCAGTCCATAAATGGACTTTTGAAGCTTGCACACCTTAGACTCATCCATGGATATGAAACCTTTAGGTTGTATCATACATACCTCTTCATCCAAATCTCCATTTGCCAGATTTCATAGTCCAAATGCATAGCGATCGCAAGCATGATCCGAATGGACTTGAGCATTGCCATAGGAGAAAATATCTTGTCATAGTTAATACCATAATATTGACGATATCCCTTGGCTACTAGACGAGCTTTATAGATCTTCACTTTTCCGTCTACACCTCTTTTTCTTTTGAAGACCTATTTACATCCTATGGATTTTATCCCTTCGGATGGGTCAATCAATATCCATACATTGTTGACCTTCATGGACTCCATTTCGGATCTCATGGCCTTAAGCCATTTTTCAGAGTCGGGTCTCAGCATTTCATCCATGTAGGTGATCGAATCCTCATCATTCTCATCAAGTTCGATAGGATCACCATCCCAGACCAAGAAACTGTAGTATCTGTCTGGCTGACGTGGTACTCTACCAGATCGTCTTAAGGGTGTAGGTTTAGTAGGCTCTGATTCTGATCAAATCAAATCCAGTTCAGGTTTAGCTACTTGTGTCGGTTCTTCCACCTGTCGAACTTCCTCAAGTTTGACCTTAAAAGCATTAGTCCCTTCACCAAGGAACTTCTTTTCTAAAAAGACTGCCTTAAAGCTGATAAACACCTTTTGTTCATTAGCTAACTAGATGTAATATCCTTTGATCTCTTTTGGGTATCCTATAAAGCTACACTTGTCAGACCTAGGTTCGAGCTTATCCATTACTAAATGTTTGACATAAGCCGAACACCTCCAAATCTTGAGGTACGAGATTACTGGTTTATGCCCTATCCACATCTCATATGGCATTTTAGAAATAGACTTACTCAAAATCCTATTCAGAATATAACAAGCTGACTCAAGCGCATATCCCTAAATGAAGATCGACAGATCGGCAAACCCCATCATAGATCGAACCATGTCCAATAGGATCCGATTCCTTCTTTCGAACACACCATTATGCTATGGTATTCTAGGAGGAGTCCATTAGGAGAGAATCTCATTCTCCTCAAGATATGTCAAAAATTCACTGGAAAGATACTCAACCCCTCGGTCTGATCAAAAAATTTTAATACTCTTTCCAATTTGCTTTTCTACTTCATTACGGAATAGTTTGAATATTTCAAATGACTTCGACTTATGCTTCATTAAATAGATATATCCATATCTCGATAGATCATCTGTGAAGGTTATGAAGTAGAAATATCCACCTCTAGTGCTTGTACTCATGGGTCCACATACATCAGTATGTACTATACCCAGGAGTTCATTGGCACATTAACCTTTTTCAATAAAAGATGATTTGGTCATCTTCTCAAGAAGACAGAACTCATAGGATGGTAGTGATTCACAATCACTGACCTCCATAATTTCTTCTTGAGCCAAACTATTTATTCTGTTCTTATTGATGTGACCTAGACTATAATGCCAAAGGTAGACATCTGACACATCATCCATTCTAGGATGTTTATCGGAGGTTTGGGCTATGTTAATAGGTTGTGATAATAGATATATTTTATTATTTAATTATCCAACACAAACTATAACATCATTCAAAATGATATCACAAAAAATTGCTTTTATTGAAAACTAATAAATGTTCTAGGCCAAAAGGCCTATAGAAATTATATTCAATAAAAAACTTGGACAAAAGTCATAATCACAAAGAATAACTCTATGAGAATTGATTACAAGGTTTATGACTCCTAAAGCTAGAACTGAAACTTATCTTCCATCTCCAACATTCAGGAATCTCTGGTCTTCACCAAATCTTCTACTGACCTATAAACCCTACATCGAATTACAAATATGATAAGAGCTTTCGGTATTTAATACCCCGACAATAGCATCATAAATTGAGAAGTTGTAAGGTATTAGCATATAATTACCTTATGCAGCAACCACTTGCTTCCTCCTCGACCTGTTCGAATCCAGGGTGGCAATGTACTAAGGACAGTTTTTCTTTCAATGCTCCTACTTCTTGCAAAAGAAGTACTCCGCCTGGCTTTGGTTGGGCTTGCACTTCTTGGTCTGACCTTGTGCAGACTTCCCAGCTTGCGGCTGCACCTTCTTGCTCTTCTTTTTCTTATTCTTCTTTCCTTTCTCAAAGGATCAACCAGAAGAAGATCCTCCCATAATATTCACCGACCCCTTTTGGAGCTGATAATCCTTCTTAAAGTTCTGTAGCAACCCTAATAACCCATGGTAGTTCACTACAGGCTTTGTCATTCTGAAATGAGCAAGGAAAGGGAGGAAGGACTTGGATAATGAATTTAGGATCGTATCTTTCCCAAGCTACTCATGTAGGAGAAAACCCAGCTTACTCAGGCATTTAATCAACTCGATCATGTACAATACATGATCAGGAACTGATGCCCCATCCCTCTTACGAGCATTGAAAATGGCACAACTAGTCTTATGCCTTTCAACATCATCAGGCATGCCAAAGGAGTCATTCAACATTTGAAGCATCTCTTCGGGCAGGACATTTTCAAACTTGTAACTGAACTCATCATTCATTACCACCAGCATAATGCACCGAATGGTGGTACGGTCATTGTGCCACTTCTGGTAAGTGTCTCTCACCATCTTAATAGCATTCGAGGCTGGCTCCTCGGGTGTCGGATCAATCAATACATATAAGATCTGTTCATACTTTAGGACGATCTTTAACTTTCGATACCAGCTATCAATGTTGGATTCCATGAGTTTGTCATTATCTAATAATGATCGAAGCGATAGGGTAGTGGCCATTTCTACACAAAAGAAAAATCATAGACCTATTTGATATATGAATTATTTACTCTAGAGACTTGGACCTTAGTCTAAAGGTCCTTCCACTATTATATTCGAATTGATAGCCTCTACCTCCAATTCGAGGAATTAACCCTAATTTCTTAGTGGATACTAGAATCCACATAGACTACACACGAGTCTAACTTTGGTTGGTCAACCCATGTGCACCTATGGGTAGGTTCATAATCAATTATTTCATCAAACAACTTCTAGTAATTTAATTTTTGCCCTAGAAGTCTAAACAGTAGGCTTTGGCCTCTACTAAAAAGATCCAGTTAGGTCCAACCATTAACATGACCATATTTGGTGCATCAGACCAATGAGTGATCAGGCCCGACTTTGGTCGACCAACCTAACCACCATTAGAAAGTCACGACCAAATTATCATATTATGAATGATAATTTCATTAGTTAATAAGCACTAAGTCTATGGACCTCCAATGATTATTAAACTAATGGATCAATTATCACTCAACTTAATGGGAGGTTATGACTTAATTATCATCATAACTTTATCATTTTAAGGACCTAATAATTTTGTAAGATTTTATTAATCAATTTTTAAAAAAATAATCAGCTAATTTGGATCCTCCCACTGACTTCACCAAGTCAGATTAATAAGGATTTAATTCAGGCCAGCATTAGGAGAACCTAAATCAGTCAAACTGATTTACTTAATTGACATGGATGTACCCAAATAACCAAGTGGTCTAATCAAAATCTAATTCACCAAGATGGCTAGGTAAGTGAGATCAATGGAAGGGATATACCATTAACTCGCCAAAGATCAAATCAGTGCGAGTAGCTTCCAATTAAAAATCACTGGTTTGAGCTGCCAGACTTACCTTAGACACCATCTTGTTCATTAGTTTCAATTTTAACCAACCTAGCAATTTTAGGTTCGACCGCATAGCCATGAATCAAGTCCATTTAGTCCTCGTTAAAGGCATGGACTTGACCAACTACAACTATTATAATTTGGTCTAAAGAGTCCTTAACCTAATCTAAATCAACATTTGGTTAGATTTGATCAATTACTCTAATTTAGTCCATTCTTTAACTAACCTTAGGTCTAACCCAATTAATGGATCTAATTTGACTAACTCGATAACCCATATTTTTATGATCAATATCTTAGGATCTTTAATTTATTATTCTAGACCCTTATTAATCATACTTAATTTTCAATTAAGTTTAAGGCTGAGGGTTGGGGTTTGGCATATCAAAAATATTTTTTAAATTTTAAAAGATTCTCTACATTCTAGCACTGTTTCAATAAAAAGATCGACTCATTTTAAAAATAGGTCAGCTTATTTCATAAACAAGCACTAGATGTAGGTTAGATCATATAAAACTAGTCAATTTAGATCTTTAGCCAATATTTTAGTTAGGTTGGCTCAGATCCCATCCGAGCTGGTCCAAACAAAAGTTGATCCAGCTTGATTTCTAAGACAGCCAGCTCGGGTAAAAAGCTAGAAGCCTAACATTCCCATTGGGCAGGCTCGGATCACATTTGAGTTGGCCCAAATTGAATCCAAGCTAGCACAATTCCTGATCGAGCCGGTAGGAGCATCAATCTAGAAAGCATATCACGACTGGCATGCTGATTGAGCTGGCTTGATTCCTAAGCGAGCCAGCTTGATCGGTGAACAGAATCTTTCTAAGATTCTGTTCATGTTTTATCTAAATCTTTGTACTCTACATAAAAATCATAAAACTATTTAGATCTAATCTAAACACTTTTCATGATAAAATTCAGATTAAATATTTTCAAACATATTATAAAAAAAATTATAAGATTTAATCTAAAATTTTTATTATCAGTATTATAGATCATAATGTACCAGAACAACCTCTTCACTGTAAGAGATAAATCTTACAGTAGGATAATCTACAGTCCGTACGATCATCACTTTTATTTTTTAGATTAGATTATTATTTAGATCCAATCTAAAAATAATCTAAAACATGTATATATAATACATTAAAGAATCTACCACTCTGATACCAATCGAAGAAAACATGCAGGATTTCTATCTCTACTTTTGAAAATTTTTTCAAAAATCAAATATAGTGGAAACTATTATTAATCAAATTAATATAAAGAGCTACATATCTAATCTAAAAATCCTACACAATTAGAATCTAATGTATCATATATGCATGCATGTCTAAAAAATAAAATAGGAAGTATAGTAAAAATATTTTACTATTTCTATGTGTTCAAAACACATTATCTTTTTACGGATAGATGATCTCCACAATCTAATCTTCTTGGTATAGATCTGATCATCGTGATGCAACCACACATGTGTTTGGCCTCCATGGATAATTCATACGAGGCCCATGGTGGGAAGAAGAAGAAGATAGAGCCAAAGAAGAAGGCCGCTCACAAAGAAAAATATTTTCATTGCAATACTGACGGCCATTGAAAGAAAAATTGTCCTCTTTATCTAGCCAGCCTAAAGAACAAGAAGAAGACAGGTCCTTCTGGAGGTATGCTCGTTATAGAATCTAATCTTACGATTTCTTCTGCATCTAGTTGGGTGCTTAACTCTGATTATAGTGCTCACTTATGCACTTCTATGCAGGATCTTGAGGATAACAGGAGACTGAGGGATGGTGAGATAATCCTACATGTCGAAAATGAAGCAAGAGTTACTACTGTAACCGTGGGATCCTACCCTCTGCGATTACCATCAAGATTAGACTTAGTACTTAGGAATAGTTTTTATGTACCTACAGCAAGCAGGAATTTGATTTTTGTTGCATGTTTAGCACAGGAAGGCTATGTAATTAGTTTTCTTAAGGACCATTGTAGTATTCTTTATGAAAGAAATAAAATTGTAAGTGGTTTCTTTATAAATGGTCTCTATTAGTTACATATTGATGTTTCTATTTTTAATATCGAGCAAAATGTGAATATCATAGGATCAAAGCAACCTATGAATAGTCTAAATGATAGGTATCTTTGGCACCTTAGGCTTCATATAGATGAAGACAGGGTTAACAAATTGAAGAAATCCAGGCTATTGAGTACATTGACTTTTGAGTCATATCCGATTTATGAATCATGCCTTCATGACAAAATGACCAAGCTCCCTTTTATGGGACATGGGGAAAGGGCCACAAATCTGCTTACCCTAGTACATACTGATGTATGCGACCCATTTGATGTGCCAGCTAGGGATAATTATATCTACTTCATCACCTTTATCAATGATTTATCTCAATACAGATATATGTATTTGATGCAACACAAGTCTGAAGCTTTTGAAAAGTTCAAAAAATTCAAACTCAAAGTAGAAAAATAAATAGAAAAATCTATTAAGATTCTTCAATTAGATCGAGGAGGCAAATATCTTAGTCAAAAATTTCTAGACTATCTTAAGGATAATGGCATAGTCTCTCAATAAACTCCATCTGGAATGCCTCAACTCAATAGAATTTTAGAATGGAGAAATTGGATCCTATTAGATATAGTTTGATCCATGATGAGCTTCACAGATCTCTCTGAGTTTCTTTGGGGACATAGTCTATTGACCGCTATATATCTACTGAATAGGATTTCATCTAAAATCATTCCTACCACACCGTATGAGATATGACATGGTAAGAAATCAAGTCTGAGTCATCATAGAATTTAGAGTTGTCGACCCATGTCAAGAGACAACAGGCAGACAAGTTAGAGTCTAGGTCCTTTAGAGCTCAATTCATAGGATATCCTAAAGAGTCATTAGGATATTTTTTTCTCTCCTGGAATATCACAATGTGATTATGAGTTGACATGCCATCTTTTTTGAAAAATAGTTATTCAAGATGGTGGCATCAGAAGATAGATTAAGCTCGAGGATAAAGTCTCCTAAGAGCCATGAGCCAAAGAACCTATGGAACCCAATCAAATTGAGCCAGTTCAATCACTATCTCGTCCACCTCAAAGATCAGAAAGGATTTTCCATCCCCCTGAAAGGTACTTAGGTACTATTTTAGAGGACGTAGAGAAAATATTTCTCATAGAAAAAGAGGTTCATGGTGACGATCCCAAAACCTATGACGAGGTGATATCAGATATCGACTCCGAAAAATGGTTAGAGGCAATGAAGTCAAAGAATGACTCAATACGCTCGAACCAAGTCTGGACCTTGGTAGATCTACCTGAAGGTATAGTATCTAATGGATGTAAATAGATCTTCAAGAGAAAGATAAGTGCCGATGAAAATGTAGAGACATTCAAAGCAAGGCTCATAGTGAAAAGGTATAGTCAGCGCGAAGGCATTGACTATCAAGTTACTTTTTTGCCAATAACCATGCTCAAATCCATTCGCACATTGCTTGCTGTTGCAGCCTATTTCGATTATGAAATTTGGTAGATGGACGTGAAAATGGCATTCTTAAATGGATATCTTGAGAAAAATATCTAAATGGAATAGCCATTGGGTTTCACATCCAATGATACTGATTACAAGGTCTACAAGTTATAAAGGTCCATATATGGACTTAAGCAAGCATCTCGGAGCTGAAATGCTCATTTCAATGATGTGATCAAATTATTTGGATTCATCAAAAATAAGGAGCCCTGTATTTTCAAAAAGATCAGTGGAAGTGCTGTTGTCTTTCTCGTACTATACATAGATGACATCCTTCTAATTGAGAATGATATTCTCATGTTGACTACGGTCAAAATGTGGTTATCTAAAGAATTCTCCATGAAAGATCTAAGAGAGGCATCCTTTATTCTAGAAATTAAGATCTATAGAGATAGACTAAATAGGATGCCGGGTCTCTCATAGAAGATGTACATAGAGGAGGTGCTAAAGAGGTTTAGCATGGAAAACTCTAAGAGAGGATTGGTGCCCTTCAGACATGGCATTCATCTCTTCAAGAAGATATGTCTGAACACACCTGAGGAGATTGAACGCATGAGTGAGATCCCTTATGCTTCAGCAATAGGGAGCCTCATATATGCCATGTTATGTACACGACATGATATTGCCCATGCTGTGAGTGTCACGAGCAGGTATCAGTCGAATCCAAGCAAAGAGCACTGGACTTCTATGAAATGTATCCTTAAGTACTTAAGAAGGACTAAGGATATGTTTTTAGTCTTTGATAATGGAGAA
The DNA here is from genome assembly GCA_006176705.1 of Cocos nucifera. NCBI lineage: Eukaryota > Viridiplantae > Streptophyta > Magnoliopsida > Arecales > Arecaceae > Cocos > Cocos nucifera. The sequence goes on from QRFJ01004613.1 coordinate 108,289, forward strand.
CTCTAGATTCAGGGTATACAGACTCGAATTTTATGTCTGATATAGATGATCAAAAGTCAACATCTGAAAGTCTATTTATTTATAATGGTGGTGCTATCAATTGAAAAAGTTTCAAGCAGATGGTGATAGCAGATTTCATCTTAAAAGCAGAGTACATCACTGCATCAAAAGTTGCAAAGGAGGCATTTTGGTACAAGAAGTTCACCTTAGAGCTCAGAGTGATGCCATCAGATATCGTCCCTCGTACTACAATAATGATGATTCCATAGCCCTAGCTAAAGAGCCGAGGTCTCACTAAAATTCCAAGCACATCGAGTGGTGATACCACCTCATCCGTGATTACCTCAAGAAGGGATACATCAAGGTCAAGAGAGTCAATACTGCAGATAATGTGGCTGACCTACTGATAAAGCTATTAAGCCAACAGAAGATCGAAGCCCACCTTAAGAAGATGGAACATAGATTTATAGCCAATTGGCTTTAGGTCAAGTGAAAGTTTGTTAGATATGTGCCCTAAAAGCCATATTGGCTGTCACTTATAATACACTTCTAAGAATAATTTTATAATTTTAACTATAAATTAATAAATAAATTATTTTTTTATCGTAGTATATATTTAAAAGTGTCTGTGATACATCCTTTGAGTTAATGGTAATGACAATTCATATTTTTAAGAGTTGAAAATTTAAGACATAAATTTTCATAATTAACTCATAAAATGCTTTCGATCGTAGGATCATCACTAGGATAGTGATCGATCCAGAAGGTTGGTGTATGATTGCTTTCTTAGGATAGATGTGTCTTGAGTCTATGGTGTGAAGACATCGGAGCGAGAGTATAGGTACCTGTTAGAGAACGAGGGCATGGAGCATGACCACCTCGAGTAGTCATAAGAAAGTCTACCTTCTCATCGATGACTGGCTCAATGCTACAGTGGTGTGTATGGTTCTTTGACCTGAGGTGCATCGATAATTCACCTTGAGGGTGTTATAGTTTGACTACACTATAACTCAATCTCCTAGCCATTTGAAAATTTGAGGTGTATGTTGGCTATAGCATATTCATTGTAGGAATTGGATTGCACCAATAGAAGATCTATCTACCTCGATAGATGAGGAGTAGCCCTATGATAATCATGAGATTGAGTCCAAAAGCCCATGGCCATGGCAGTGTGAATATGATAGAAAAATAATCCATTTATTAATTTATAGTCAAAATTATAAATTTGCCCTTAGAAGTGTATTACAAGTGACAGCCAATCTAGCTTCTAGGACACACATCTAACAGCCCAAATCCCGATCAACTCCTCCTGAGTTCTAGCTCGAATAGAAGTCTTCAATGGCTGATGTAGATCAAACTCCTTTGATCTTCTTCAAGGGGTCTTCGAATGCTCCAGATCCTGAAGAACATAGAAGATGATGAAGAGGAGGTCTTCCACCAATTTTGTGAAGTCACGACCCTCGTAACTCATAATCTAGAATCCCAAACCTAGGTAGAGATCCTAGGGTATGCACTCACCCAAATACCTTGCACCTAGTTTTTTCTCGTGCACATAGAGAAGAGACTTTCTCTTCTCTTTTCTTTTTCATGTTCTCTCTCTCTCCTTTTTTATATTCCTTATGCACGTCCATAAAATCAATTATTTTATAGATGCGCATAAACATGGGAGACATATGGGATTGGCTTAGATTAAGAGGTTACCCATTCAAACTCAAATCCCTATTTGAATTGAATTTGTAACCAGATCAGGACAATCTTTAAGGCACGTGAGAAGGGGGAATGTGCACCCTCCTTGGCATTGAAATCATCATGAGAAACCTCTTTTTCATGGAGACAAGATGGTGCAAATATTGGTGATGTGGCACATGGGAAGACTAGTTAAACTAGTCTCTTATTTGACATCCAATTGAACCAATCCAATCCAAATTGGTTAGGCCCAATTAGACTAATTTAAACCCAACTTATTTAGGCTTAATTAGGCTCAGTTAAATCCTAATTAAATCAAAAATTATTCAAGCTAAACCTTTGATCAAATCAAGGATCAAACCTCCTTAATGATTAGATCATCTCATAACCTAATCGGATCAAATCCAAATGAATCCAATATAATTGGTCTTGATCCAAAAATAGTCACTCAATCAAATTGAGTTAATTAGTAATCAAATCACTAATCAATCTTCTCTTGATCAGTCATTAGATTGGATAGGAACCTCTAGTGTGTGTGACCTCGCAGGTTCGAACCTAAGTCGGTAGCATAGGAATCAATTTTATGTACTAATCGAAGTGACCATCTAGCAATGATACCCGACATCCGAATAGACCGAATAGTGCAATCACAATATTCAGAACCTACATGAATATGGTTGCTACATAATTTATCTCTTTGACCTCTATGCATAGGATGACTCAGGATTTAACCATCAATCCTAAAAGATACATCCAAATCGTATCTCAAAGCAATTAGTCCTGTTACCCCTCACAAGGACTATCCTGGCTAAGGCTTTGCTAATTTGAAACACTATTGAACATAGCTCTTAAGTCCAGGAGTGCTTAATTCCATCTTGACTTATGCACCGACTTCTCAAGTACTTGACTATATCCAAAAATCTTCCATCACTAAATTAGAAATTCAGGTAGTCTGGCATCAAAGTATAGTGAGTTGCTTGAAAATCATCATGGCGATCTCGGGTCGGAAGGATACTAATGCCCATATTCCATAAGAGCAATTCTTGATAGTAGAAAAGCTCTGAAGTTGGTCATGTTCAGTGTAAATATATTCCTACATCTCACCTACATGCCATACTAGTATCTCCATGCTTTTTGGTTGAGAGGACAACCAACTTATATAGCACACACCAACCTATACTCGATAAACATTGTCATCTTTGATAATAATGTATCATTTGATCGCGAACATATCTAAGAACTTTATCATAACAGATAGGAGTTCATTAGAAGATAAAAGATTTATGATGAAAAAGTCAGAATAATTTTTATTCAATTAATAATTTATATATAATTACATAAATTAGCTCAATCATCAACAGATTAATGATTGGCTTTGGAACACTATTCCTAACATGTTCGTTGTAGGAAACTCAAAATGCAGTGCGTACTTTGCAATGATTCCTTCTAAGTTGGCTAAAATTAGACCTACTCTAGCATCGAAAGCATTGGATGAACCATCCACGTACAACATCCAGAAGCCTTCAGGGAGGTTTGCTCTTTCTTCAGGAGAGCTTGGCTGTAGCCATGGAACACTAATTTTATTCTGCTCTAGTTCGGTCTCATCTAGAATAGTACATTTCAGTATGAAATCTGCCAATATTTGAGTCTTGATTGACGGTCGAGGCTGAAAGTTAAAGTCAAACTCCACAAGCTTAATTGCCCATTTTGTAATTCTTCTAGAGGTATCTATTTGATGAAGAACTGCTTTGATTGGTTGATCAATAAAGAGAGTTATAATATGCCTTTAGAAGTAAGGTCAGAGTCTTCGGGCTACAATCAATAGAGCATAAGTTAGTTTTTCTAATTTAATATACTTGGTCTCAGCATCCCTCAGAACCCGACTTATATAGGAGATCGACCGCTAAACTTTTGCTTCTTCCTTGACTAAGACCACTGCAAGGGCCGTTAGGAAGACCGTCGGTACAAAAATAGTTCGTCTCCAGGTTTAGGTTTTGCTAGAAGGGGAGATGACCCAAGATAGTTCTTGAGTTCTTCAAATACTTATTGACATTTGGCAATCCAACACAAGTTCTTTGGTTGTCTGAGAACTTAGAAGAAAGACATGCATCATTCGATCGATCTTGAGATGAAGCAGTTCAGAGCTGCTATCTTTTCTGTTAGGTGCTGAACTTTTTTTTTTTGATTTTAGGGCAGTCATCTCTTGAATGGCCTGAATCTTCTTTGAATTTGCCTTGATTTTGTGCCTCAACACCATGAACCCCAGGAACTTTCCTAAAGTCATGCCGAAGGTGCACTTGGTTGGATTCAACTTCATCTTATATCTTCGAAGGGCACTGAAGGTCTCCTTAAGGTTGGCTATATGATTTGTTGAAGATCTGCTCTTTACAAGCATGTCATCCATGTAAATCTCCATATTACAGTCGATCTGCTTCTTGAAGATTTTATTCACCAGTCATTGGTAGGTCATACCTATATTTTTTAGCCCAAAAGGCATAACTCTATAACAATAAAGACTATGGTCAATGATAAAAGTAGTTTTCTCCTCATCTTCTAGCACCATTCAAATTTGGTTATAACTGGAGAAGGCATCAATAAAAGTGAGAAACTCATGGCCCAAAGTTGCATCCACTAGTTGATCAATTCTACGTAGGGGATAGCTATCCTTTGGGCAAGCTTTATTCAACTTCTTAAAGTTGATACACATTCTTCATTTATTGTTTGCTTTTTTGATGACTACATTGGAGACCCAATTCAGATAAAAAACTTTTCAAATGAATCCAACCTTAAGGAGCTTATCAACTTCTTCCACAATCGCCTTTTATCTCTCAGGGGCATGGTGAAGAAAACCGCATAAGGTTTTTAGCATGCTTTTCAAAATATTTTTCAAAATTTATTATAGTAGAAGCATTAGATTAATCTAAAATTAACCTATGTATGCATTGATCATATCAATGAACCCTACATCTAGATCTAGATAGGCTAATATGTAATTTTAAAATTTAAATGTGATTGATCAGCAAATCATATTTGTTGATCAATTTGAGTTCAGAGCTTGATACCTATGCATGGGTAGTTGATCTCAATCTAATGGAATATGCTATGCCATCATGCTATAGTCACACACTTGTCCGACCTCTATGGTTGGTCCACATGGAGCTCCTGGTCCTGACTAGCTCCACTAGAGTGCTAGCTCCTCATCGGAGCCTTCAACAGCTAATCTTGATTGATCCAATTGATCTCCTTTCTCCTGATCTCTTGGACACTCTAGAAGATCAAATGATATATATTAGAGGATGGTGAGGTGGTGAACAAAGTTTGGTGGCGATCCGATAATCATAGCACTCGATCTCTCAACCCGAACCCTAAGTCCCAACTCTAGGGTTTTGAACACTCAAAAAACCTGACGGTCGGAAATCCTCTCACGCCCTTTCTCTTTGGAATTTTTCCATGAAACAAATTTTCATGGGTAGAGAACTCCATTAGCTATGCACACCTCACTTAGATCCCATCTAAAGTGGGTGACCAGATAAGAGAAAAATAAAGAAAGAGATGTAAGAAGAATTTCTAGCGCAGGAAAATTTTTCTCTCCCTCTTGACTTTTCCATGCCTAAACTTGCACCCCTCATAGGTTTCTCTCTCTCTAAGAAACCTTCCCACGTACCTCACTCATCTTTCATGTAAAAACATGCATGCCCACATGAAAAATCCTTTTTAAAATGGGCGCTTACAATAGATTAAATGCATAGAGAGGATAAAGGGTTTAAACTTGAATTCAAAATTCAAGTTTGATTCTTATCCACATCCAACATGTTAGATGTCTGCCCTAGAAGCCAAATTGGCTGTCACTTATAATACACTTCAAAGGATTATTTTATAATTTTGACTATAAATTAATAAATAAATTATTTTCTATCATAGTGTGTATTTAAAAGTATCTGTGATACATCCTTTGTGTTAATGGTAATGATAATTCATATTTTCAAGAGTTGAAAATTTAAGACATGAATTTTCATAATTAACTCATAAAATGCTTCCGACCGTAGGATCATCACGAGGATGGTGATTGATTTGGAAGGTTGGAGTATAATCATTTTCTTAGGATAGACGTGTCTTGAGTCTATGGTGTGGAGACATTGGAGCGAGAGTATAGATACTCGTTAGAGAACGAGGACACTGAGCATGACCACCTCGAGTAGTCATAAGAAAGTCTACCTTCTCATCAATGACTGACTCGATGCTACAGTAGTGTGTCTGGTTCTTTGACCTGAGGTGTATCGATAATTCATCTTAAGGGTGTTATAGTTTGACTACACCATAACTCGATCTCCTAACCATTCGAAATCCTGAGGTGTATGTTGGCTATAGTATGTTCATTATAGAAATTGGATTGCACCAATAGGAGATTTATCTACCTCGGTAGATGAAGAGTAGTCCTATGATAATCATGAGATTGAGTCCATAAGCCCATGGCCATGGTAGAGTGAAGATGATAGAAAGAGTTTCTATTAGGATTTTACATTGGACTCAAATCGAATGATTAATTCATATGATGGATATTGGGTTTGACGAGTTCACCTTAACCCTAATCCTATCGGGGCTAGATAGAAGAACCCAATCACATAGGTAACTGTACTGAGAGGTTCACTTTCAGTTCTGATGGGTTGCCACCATATACTGCTAGGTATCACTGATGGATTTTGAGAGCAATTAGGATGATTTTGATGATCAATCATTCTAATTCTATGAATCAGAAAAATTCTAGTCCATCGAAAGGTGTTTCGATGATGTCGATAATGAAGATTGCAACATGTCTCATTACCATACAGAATTAAATCTAACTAGATCACACAAATAAGGGTTTGGGTCTGGATGTCATCAATTGAGCTAAGCCAATTTGATTGATTTGGATTAGATCCAATCAGGTTCAAGGTAATCATGCTAGCACATGATTGAGCCCAACTTTCTCCTTCTGAAATCTTTCAGATTCATCGCAATTGAGTCAAATTTGATTTGACTCATTCTTATATCTAGAATGAATTTATTTTCATCTGATTGAAATAAGTCCAGATCAGATTAATTATAGAAATTAAATCTATTCATAGTCAAATTGGACTAGGGTCAAAAGTTGACCTATTTGAGAGAATTGAGGATCACCTGATCAAATGCTTCTAAAAAATTCTCTAAAAATTATTTTGATCTAATTTTTGGATATGTGATAGAGCACGAGTATGAATTGGGTGTACTAAATTTTATGATTTTTGGAGGTATCTAGATTGAGTTATGATAGAGTTTGATTTGGATCAAACTCTTGAGGGAAGAGTCCTAGGCTCAGTGGACTCTTCCTTATCTACTCATGCCGACACCTTTTTGAATTATTTTTAGCACCAATAGATGAGATCTGATGGCTTTTTGTGGAGAATAAGTTCTAGAATCCTAATGATAAAATAAATAAGTTATTTTGGTCAAAAGGGACTTTAAGTAGGCATTGGACATAAAAGCCTTTCTCACGTCAAAGTGCATTCAATGCAAGAAATAATTTTTCATGCCCAAAGTCTGCCATCCCTAATATCTCACACCCCCTCTATCCTCTCTCTTCTTCTCTTCTACAGGCCTAAAAGGTTTGGCACAAATCTAAGAAGAATGACCAAGTTTTTTGGCATAATATTCAGGATCTATGCGATGGTGTTCATATGACGGACGGGCTGCCTTCAGAATAGTTTTGAAGATTCTTTGGATTAGATCCAGATCTAATTTTTGAAAAAAAAAATTATAAAGAGAATATGTTCAGATCCTATCCGAGTGGATATCAGTAAAGGCTAGGAGTGTGCGTGGCTCCTTTCAGAACCTCAGGAATCAACAGGATCATTATAGGATAATTAGATTACCCAATCAAGTACTTTAAATTAAATTTAATTTAATTTTAATTTTTAATTTTTAATATCAGATCATCATGATTAGATCTGAGAACTCTTAGATCTAATCAGATCATTTAGAAATTTTTAGAAAAATTCTCCTCAGATCTGATTAAATCTGCATGATCCTACGATGGAAAATAGTGTTTTTCCTTCACAATGCCCATCTGAAGTGTGTAACATGCAGAAAGACTCTCCTTCTGCATGCCCACATGGAAAAGCACATCAAAATGTGTGACAAAATCAAAAGTGGGTGTAGAGAGGAGAATGGATAAGGATAGGGAGTTAGAGAGTTAACCAAATAGTTTTTAATTCAAAATTCAAAACCAATTTCAACTTGATCCAACTTTTGGACTAGGTCAAAGGCTAAAGAAGAGGGCACAGAAACCTCTCATCTATGTGAGAAAAACACATGTAGAAAATAGAAATGGGGCATAGGAAAAAGTCAAAGATGGTAGGCCCATGGGAGAGTTTGAATTCAAATCTCATTTGACTTGGTCCAAATTTGTTTCCACTAAATCAATTAATATAGAACCAATTAGACTAAGTCAAATCTAACTAAATTAGGCTTAACTCAACTTAATAAAATTTTAATCAAATTAAAAATTAATTAGGTCCAGCCCCTGATCAAATCAGGGTTAAATCTTTCATAGCGATTAGATCATCTCATAAACTAATCGGATCAAATCCAATCGAATTAAATTCAATTGGACTTGATCGAATTCTCATCACTCAATCAAATTAAGCTAATCAGTAATCAAATTACTAATTAATCCTACAAAAATATAAAGTTCCAATCGGGTGGGTGTTTGGGCAATAGTGTCCCATCAACATTAAACTCTTGAAGAGTTCCAAACCATCGGGACTCTTGAACCCAGTATTTCAAATGAATGAAACTTATGATCATAAAGTTTCAGACCAGTAGGACTCTTGATCAGAGAGTCTCAGATAAGTGGGACTCTGAGTCCCAGTCTAATGGAACCTATAAGGTAGAGTTCCAATCTAGTGGGACTCTTGACCATAGAATCCCAAACTATTGGAACTCTTGATCACCCATCAGATCAGGTAGAAACTCCTATTATGTGTGATCCCATAGATTTGAATCCTAAGTAGGTAGCATAGAAATTAATTTTCTATACCAATTGATGTGACCATCTAGCAATCATCCCCGATGTCTGAATAGATCGAAAAGTTGCAATGCAATAATGATGAATCCATGGCATATGGTTATCATATAATTTATCTCCTTGACCTCGATGCTCAAAGGATAATCTAGGATTTACTGCCAATCCTAAAATTCATCCATAATATATTTTAAAATTTAGTGTCCATCACATGAACCACCCCGACTGAGGGTTTGCTAAATTGAAATACAGTGATGCACTTGCTCAAATACTTGAAGGGATCAATCCCATCTTGACTCATACACCGACTTCAGAAGTACTTGACTGCACCTAATAGCCTTCCATCACTGAATTAGAAATTCAGAAAGTCTAATACCTAAGTGTAGTAAATTGCTTGCAAGTCACTGTGGTGATCTCAAGTCTGAGGGATACTTATACCCATATCCTTCATGAGCAACTCTTGATAGTAGAGAGCTCCGCAGTTGGGTCACGTTCAATAAAATGCACCCATATACTTCACCTGCATGCCATAACAGTATTTTCATACTTCTTGGTTAGGAGGACAACCAATAATTATGGCATACAATGACCTACACTCGATACGTTATCATCTTGGGTAATAATGAATCATTTGGTCGCAAACTAGTTTAAGAACTAAATGACAAATCCTCCTTTATCGAGTCTAAATAGTCCTTAGAAATATATCACAGAAGAGTTCATTACAGGAAGATGCATAAGAGTGATGAAATATCAAAATAATAATTTTATTTATTTAAAATTTAAGTATAATTATATTTAGCTCAATCATCTATAATCTAGATGATTGGCTTTAGGATATATTTTCTAATAACTTTCACTTAGACTAAAGCCACTCAGAACAGTATTGAATATCCATCTTTCATTTATGATTATCGAAATCTAAGATTTCGAGAGCATTAGTAAAGGGGTTGGCCACGTTCTCCTTTTCGTCGATCTTATGAAGCTCAACGTCACCTCGTTCCATAATCTCTCATATAAGATGATAGCATTGCAGAATATACTTGGTGCAAATGTGCCTTTGACTCCTTTGCTTGAGCTATGGCTCCAGTGCTATCATAGTATAGCAGAATCAGACCATCCAAAGAGGGTGCCACTCCTAGCTCATCGATGAACTTCTACAGCCACATAGCTTTTTTTGCAGCATCGAATGCCACGATATACTCCACCTTACACATTGAATTGGCCATAGTGTGCTGCTTGGAACTCTTCTAGTAGACCGCTCCACCATTCAAAGTAAACACATAACCTAACACTCTCTTACTATCATCATGATCTGACTGAAAACTAAAATCAGTATGTCCCATAAGTTTCAAGTCAATATCTCCATAGATGAGACACTGATCTTTAGTATTTCTCAAATACTTTAGGATTATCTTTATAATCTTCTAGTGATTCTCACCTAGATCAGACTAGTATCTGCTCACTATCCCTAGTGAGTATGCCACATCTAGTCTCATACACATCATGACATACATAATAGAACCCATTGTCGAACCATATTGTATTCTACTCATACATTCTCTCTCTTGGGGAGTTGTCGGACAATCTCTCTTCAAGAGAGAAATTTCATGGCTTATCGAAAGATAGCCCTTCTTAAAATTCTCCATGCTAAACCTCTTCAGCACGATATCAGTATACATGGACTGGGACAATCCAAGCAAGTTTTTAGATCTATTCCTATAAATCTTCATCCCTAAGATCTAGGATGCTTCTCCCAAATCCTTCATGGAGAATTGTGACGACAGCCAAATCTTTATTTTATGTAGAGTAGGGATGTCATTCTCGATCCAGAGAATGTCATTGACATACAATACAAGAAATATATTTACAGAACCATTAGCCCATTTATACATGCAGGGTTCCTCTCTATTCTTAACGAAGCCATATGTTCTGATTATCTTATCAAAATGTATGTTCCAACTCCGAGATGCCTATTTCAATCCATAGATGGATCTCTATGTTCTTCCATGATATCGCTCGAACGTCAATCATCCTTGGCATCACAAATCCCAATACCATATTGCGAAAGCCCCTGATCTTTAACATGGGCCTAAAAAAATCTGTGACATTCTCTATGGACAGCAAACCATCGATCCTCCACCTGGATCTGTGATGGGGTGCCTCCCCCCTTAGACTTGAGGGAGACACCCCCATCTCTAGGGCTTCTTCAAGAACCTGGGGTGGCAACTCTAAAGAGAAGAGAAGAAGAGAGAGTTGAGGAAGAAAATATCTATATTCCACAGCATAATGAAATCCTAATACAACCTATGTATTTATACATAGCCGTTAGGTCCGACCAAAAAACTTTCAATACATGAAAGCACTCACCGAGCCCATGTACACCCATGTCTCCCATGCTCTCATCCCTTGGATCTAGACCCGACCCATATATGAGTTAGCCCTCTTAAGACCTCTTAAACCAGGCCTTAAGACCCCAAGGATAAGTCCCTATCCTTGCCCAAATAGAATCCATACATAACTCTACCCACACACTAGGTCGGCTCAATCTCAGCACTGAGTCGGCTAATCTGATACTGGGTTAGCTCAATTTCAGACTAAGCTGACCTAGTTTTTATCTCATGCCTACAATCCCGAACGTAATCTTCTATCTGTCCTATATTAGATGTGTGCCTTAGAAGCCAGATTGACTGTTACTTATAATACACTTCTAAGGATAATTTTATAATTTTAACTATAAATTGATAAATAGGTTATTTTCTATCATAGTGTATATTTAAAAGTGCTTGTGATACATCCTTTGAGTTAATGGTAATGATAATTTATATTTTTCAAGAGTTAAAAATTTAAGACATGAATTTTCATAATTAACTCATAAACTGCTCTCGACCATAGGATCATCATGAGGATGGTGATCGATCCAAAAGGTTGGTATACGATCGCTTTCTTAGGATTGACGTATCTTGAGTCTATGAAGTGGAGATATCAGAGTGAAAGTATATGTATTCGTTAGAGAACGAGGGCACTGAGCATGACCACCTCAAGTAGTCATAAGAAAGTCTACCTTCTCATCGATGACTGACTCGATACTGTAGTGGTGTGTCTGGTTCTTTGATCTGAGGTGCATCGATAGTTCACCTTGAGGGTGTCATAGTTTGACTTACACCATAACTCGAATCTCCTAGCCATTCGAAATTTTGAAGGTGTATGTTGGCTATAGCATGTTCATTGTAGGAATTGGATTCGCACCAAAAGAGGATCTATCTAACCTCGGTAGAATGAGGAATTGCCCTATGATGAATCATGAGATCGAAGTCCATTAAGCCCATGGCCATGATAGAGTGAAGATGATAGAAAGAGTTTCTATTAGGGTTTCACATTGGACTTGGAAATTGAAATGATTCAATTCATATGATGGACATTGGGTTTGACGAGTTCACCTTAACCCTAATCCTGTCGAGGCTCAAGATAGAAGAAACCCAATCACATAGGTAGCTGCATACCAAGAGGTTTGCTTTCAGTTCTTGATGGATTGCCACCATATACTACTAGGTGTCACTGAATAGATTTTGGGAGCAATTAGAATGAATTTTGATGATCAATCATTCTAATTAGGTATGAATCAGGAAGAAATTCTTGGTCCATCGAAAGGTGTTTCGATGATGTTGATGATGGAGATCGCAACATGTCTCATTATCATACATAATTAAATCTAACTAGATCACACAAATAAGAGTTTGGGTTTGGATATTATCAATTGAGCTAAGTCGGTTTGATTGATTTGGATTAGATCCAATTAGGTTCAAGGTAATCGTGCTAGCACATGATTGAGCCTAACTTTCTCCTTCTAAAATCTTTCTGATTCATCGCAATTGAGTTAAATTTGATTTAACTCATTCTTATATTTAGAATAGATTTATTTTCATCTAATTAAAATAAATCCAGATTAGATTAATTATAGAAATTAAATCCATTCATAGTCAAATTGGACTTGGGTCAAAAGTTGACCTATTTGAGAGAATTAAGGATCACCTGATCAGATGCATTTAGAAAATTCTATAGAAATTATTTCAATTTAATTTTTTGATAGGTGATAAAGCATGAGTTATACATTGGTTGTACCAAATTTTATAATTTTTGGAGGTGTCTAGACTGAGTTATGATAGAGTTTAATTTGGATTAAACTCTTGAGGAAAGAGTCCTAGGCGTAGTGGACTCTTCTTTATCTACTCATGCCGATCCCTTTTTGAATCATTTTTGGGAAAAAAAAATAGATGAGATCTGATGGTTTTTCATGGGGAATAAGTTCTAGAGTCGTAATAATAAAATAAATAAGTTATTTTGATCAAAAGAGACTCTAAGTAGGCATTGGACATAAAAGAATTTCTCACGTCAAAGTGCATTCAATGCAAGAAATAATTTTCCACACCCAAAGTCTACCATCCCTAATATCCCATGCCCCCTCTATCCTCTCTCTTCTTCTCTTCTACAATCTTAAAAAGTTAGGCACAAATCTAAGAAGATGGTCCAAGGTTGTTGGCATAATATTCAGGATCTACGTGATGGTGTTTGTGTGACGGACGGGTTGCCTTTAGAAATAGTTTTGAAGGTTCTTCAGATCAGATCCAGATCTAATTTTTAAAGAAAAGGTTTATGAGGAGAAGACGTTCAGATTCTACCCGAGTGGATATCGGTAGAGGCTAGGTGCATGCATGGCTCCTTCTAGAATCTTAGGAATCAACAGGATCATTGCAGGATAATTAGATTAACCAATCAGGTACTTTAAATTAAATTTAATTTAATTTTAATTTTTAATTTTTAATATTAGATTATCATGATTAGATTTGAGAACTCTTAAATTTGGTTAAATTTTTTAAGAATTTTTAGAAAAATCTTCCTCAGATCTGATCAGATCTGCATGATCCTATAGTGGATAACAGTATTTTTCCTTCAACTGGTATTAGAGCCAGGTTAACAGTTCTTCAGATATACCTTAGATCCGATTTTAATTTTGTGTATGATCTAATATTAAAAAATTTTAGATATCACATCAGATAGGATTAGATCTAAAATTAAAAAATTAAAAATTAAATAATTTTGATCTAATATATATGAGATGCATGACTATACTAGGTATAGAATAGTTCTGTGTAGTCTAGTATGATCATGTATTTAATTTAATTAAATATAATTTTAAATCTATTTTATTTTTATTATTTTGATGTTATAATTTTTGTAATTAGAACTAAAAATAAAAAATAAAATTTTTAATTTTTGATTTATTCATATAAGATCTAAAAGATGCATGCTTAGACTAGTCATAGAATAGTTCTATAAGATGTCTAGAATAATTTTAATTTTGATATAATCAATTTTAAAATTTTATTTTTTAGATTTAATATGTGATGTATCAGATCTGAAAGTATGCATATTGATGATACATGAGATGTATGCAAGACATGTATTAGTTAGATCTTTTTATATGTGATATATGATCTAACTAGTTTTGTAGTAAAAAAATATATCTTTGATTAAGCAGTTCTCCATGGCCATCCGATCATAAGAATAAAGTAAAGTTAAAGGTCCTCTCCTTCCATTCGATGGGGTGTTCTTATGGTATATAGGGATACTGCGCGTTCATCCTTAGTCAGAAATCAGAACTTATTTTTCTGCAAAACTCTAGATCCTAAAACCCTAGGATTTCTATTACATTTTTATTCATGAACCCAAAACTTAATTAAGAATTAAGATTATAAAATTAATTAGATCTAAAATTATAAATTTTTAGATCTAAGACATATTCATAAAATTGGGTTTGAACTTTGGTAGTTTAATTAGGTCTAGTGGTTGATCAAATCGAATCAAGAGTTGGTTAGGTGGGATCAAAGAAAGCTTAGATTTAACTAGTCTAATAGGATTAAGCCTGGGTCAAGATCAAATCACACTGAGATGTGACTCGATCAAATCAAGACCTAATTTGGCTCCGTAGTTCGAGCCTGGATTATAGGCTAATCCAATTGGTTTTGATTCAATAATTTGGTATCTAAGGTAAGTTTGGCAACTACGATCGACTGGTTTTTAATCGAGAGCTACTCGACCTAAATGCATTCTTGTCGAGTTAATGGCATATCCCTTCCACCGATCTTACTTACCTAGCCATTTGTGTTGATCCAGTTTTGATTTAAGATGCCTAACAATTCAAGCCAACCTATGCCATTAGGTTAGTCATAATTATTATGACTAAATTAAGTCAAGTTTAAAGAGATCTAAACTAAATCTTCCTAAAAAATATTAAGTCTAAGGTCTTCCACCATTGTAGATGTGCACACCCTTCCCGAGGTTGATTATTCTTGGCTGGATATAGTGGTTCAGTTGCACCAAAAAGATGCAACCATGTCTATTAGGCATTGGATGCTATGGGTTGGAGGATGGGTTAGGCTCAATATTTTGGATACGATGAGGGACCCAATCAGAAATCCAATCTGTGCAAATGGTGGGTCTAACTTAACTAAGGAGTGGATCAATATTCTGGGCATGGTGAGATTCATGAATTAGAGATTAAGTTTGGGTTCACCATGATTAGAGAATCATTGGACAAGAGTTGTCCACTCATCGGTTGACCCATCACCAATAACTGTTAGGTGAGGTGGTGAGTCATTTGGTGGAAGCGCACCACCCACTAGAAATCTATAATCATGAAGATTTTCGCATCTCTTCCAAGGAAGTGTAGGGATCCGAGTAAATAGTAGAAGCCTAATTTATTTAAAAATAAAATTTCTAAATAAATTATTTAAGTCTAATTATAAAATTTAACTAGAAACTTTGACTCTCTATAGAAAAATGTCTGCATCCAACCCACTAGCCCGTATCCTGGACACCCATAGACTGATTGAATCCAACTATAAGAATTGGCTCTGAAACTTCAAAATTATTTTGAATTTTGAGAAGCCGACTCATGTGTTGGAACAGGATCCTTCCATCTTAATAGCCCATCCATCCACTGATCAGAGAGCATCTCTCAAGAAGTGGATGGATGAAAATAATAAAATCAGGTATTACATGTTGGGCTTGATGTTTGATGAGCTCCAGCGCCAACATAAAGACATTAAAACTAGCTGCCAGATGTTAGCTCACCTGCAAGAGTTGTTTGGTGAATAGAGTTGCACAGCCAAATATTAAGTCACTAAAAGACTTTTTAAGGCTCAAATGCATGATGGACAGTTAGTCCAAGATCATTGTCTTGTGATGATCAAAAACTTGGAAGAGCTTGAGAAGCTCGGTGTCAAGTTAGATCAGGATCTACAGACTGACATAATTCTACAGTCTTAACTGATGCATATGGGTAGTTCATCATAAACTACCATATGCATAAACTTTAGAATATCTTCACTTAGCTCATGAATATGCTGGTTACTGTTTAGCTTTCTACGAAAAATTCTAAAAGCTTAGTACTTGCTGTGGAGTGGACTTCTTCTAAGAGAAAGTCTTTTGGAAAGAAGAAGAAGTCCGCAAAGAAGCAGAAGGTGAATGGTGAAGCCAAAGAAAAAGAAGCTACGTGATAAAGAAAAATATTTTTATTGCAACACTGATGGCCATGTGAAGCGAAACTATCCTCTTTGCCTGGCCAATCTGAAGAACAAGAAGGAGGCAAGTCCTTCTGAAGGTATGCTTGTTATAGAATCTAATCTTACAATTTTTTCTGTATCTGGTTGGGTGCTTGACTCTAGTTCAATGCTCACTTGTGCACTTCTATGCAGGGTCTCGAGGATAGCAAGAGGCTGAGGGATGGTGAAATTATCCTATGCATCGAAAATGGAGCAAAAATTACTGCTGTGGTCGTGGGAACCTACCTTCTACGATTACCATAAGGATTAGACCTAGTACTTAGGTACTATTTTTATGTGCCTACAGCAAGTAGGAATTTGATTTTGATTTTATGTTTAGCACTGAAAGGCTATGTAATTAGTTTTCTTAAGGACCATTGTCATATTCTTTATGAAAGAAATAAAATTGCAAGTGGTTTTCTTATAAATGATCTCTATCAGTAACATATTAATGTTTCTATTTTTAATATCGAGCAAAACGTGAATGCCATAGAATCAAAGTGACCTAGGGATAGTCTAAATGATAGGTATCTTTGGCACCATTAGGCTAGATCATATAGCTGAAGATAGGATTAACAAATTAGAAGAAATCCAGACTATTGAGTCCATTGAACTTTTGAGTCATATCCGATTTGTGAATCATGCCTTCATGAGCAAAATGACCAAACTTCCTTTTGTGGGACATGGAGAAAGGGCCATAGACCTACTTGCCCTAGGTACATACTAGATGTACGTGGCCCATTTGATGTGCTAGCTAGGGACAATTATGTCTACTTCATTGCACCTTTACCAATGATTTATCTCGGTATGGAGTATGTGTATTTGATGCGACACAAGTCTTGAAGCTTTTGAAAAGTTCAAGAAAATTCAGAACACGAAAATAGAAAAAGCAAATCGAAAAGCCCATTAAGGTTCTTTGATCAGAATCAAGAAGGCGAATACCTTAGTCAAAAATTCCTAGACTATCTTAAGGATAATGGCATAGTCTCTCAATGGAACTCCACCTGAAATGCCTCAACTCAACGAAATTTTAGAAATGGAGAAAATCAGATCTTATTAGATATGGTTCCGATCCATGATGAGCTTCTTGGACCTTCCTGAAGTTCTCTTTGGGGACATAGTCTAATGTTGATTGCTAATATATCTATTGAATAGGGTTTCCATCTAAAATTGTTCCTATTATACCATATGAAGATATGGCATGGTAAGAAACCAAGTCTGAGTCATCTCAGAATTTAGGAATTGTCTGGCCCATGTCAAGAAACAGCAGGTGGACAAATTAGAGTCTAGGTCATTTAGAGCTTAATTCAAATATCCTAAAGAGTCATTAGGATATTTTTTCTATCTCTCAGGAAGATCCACAATATGATTGTGAGTCGACACACCATCTTTCTTGAAAAAATAATTTATTCAAGATAATGGCATCAAAAAGAAATTAGGCTCGAGGAGAAAGGTCTCCAAAGAGCAACGAGCCAAGAAACCTATGGAAATCCCAGTCAGATCTCAGCCAATAGTCCAAATCACTAACCTCATCCACCTTATAGGTCAGGTAGAATTTTTTATCCTCCTGAGAGGTACTTAGGTAACCATTTCAAAGGATGTAGAGAAAATATTCCTCATAGAAAATAGGATTCATGGTGATGATCCCAAAATCTATGATGAGACGATATCTAATATCGACTTCCAAAAAATGGTTAGAGATAATGAAAGTTAGAGATTAACTTAATGCCCTCGAATCAAGTCTAGACCTTGGTAGATCCACCTGAAGGTATTATACCTATTGGATGTAAATGGAATCTTCAAGAGAAAGATAAGTGCTGATGAAAATGTAGAGATATTCAAAGCTAGCTAGGTTTGTAGAAAGAGTATAGTCAGCATGAAGGTATTGCCTATCATGTGGGATTATGAAATATCCATCTTGATAAGAAATTATCCATATGTTAATATATCTATGACAAGGGCTATAGCTCAGTTAGGTAGAGCACCTCATTTACACATTTGCTAATTCTTTTCAGGGGAGCCCATTATGCATTAAACATTGAAACTATTGATCTTAGGAGATCTTTTTGTCAGTAGCCATGCTCAAAAATTCATCCGCACACTGCTTGCTGTTGTAGTCAATTTCGATTATGAAATATGACAGATGGACGTATAAAAATAGCATTCCTAAATGGATATCTTGAAGAAAGATATCTATATGGAACAGCCACTGCTTAGTTCACATCCAGTAATGACTGATCACAAGGTCAGCAAGCTGCAAAAGATCCATATATGGACTTAAGTAAGCATCTCGGAGCTGGAATGCTCGTTTCAATAATGTGATCAAATTATTTGGATTCATCAAGAATGAAGAGAAGCCTGTATGTATTCAAAAAGATTAGTGGGAGTGCTGTTGTCCTTTCTTATACTGATACGTAGATGACAT
Source organism: Cocos nucifera (assembly GCA_006176705.1). Taxonomy (NCBI): domain Eukaryota; kingdom Viridiplantae; phylum Streptophyta; class Magnoliopsida; order Arecales; family Arecaceae; genus Cocos; species Cocos nucifera. Next base: position 127,040 of record QRFJ01004613.1, read on the forward strand.
CCTTCTCCTGATTAGAAATGACATTTTTCATATTGAACATACCAGTCAAAATATAGTTGTCGAAAAAGTTCTTTCATGAAAGATCTAGGAGAGGCATCCTTTATATCTAGGAATTAAAAGTCTATAGAGATAGACCAAAAAGGATGCTTGGTCTCTCACAGAAGATGTACATAGAGGAGGTGCTTGAAGAGGTTCAGCATGGAAAACTCTAAGAGGAGGACTTGGTATCCTTCAGAACATGGCATTCATCTCTCCAAAAAGATGTGTCCCAACACACCTGATGAGATTGAATGCATGAGCAAGATCCCTTATTGCTTTAGTAATATGGAAGCCTTATATATGCCATGCTATATACACGACCTGATATTCTCCATGCTTGTGAGTGTCACGAGCAAATATTAGTCGAATCCAGGTGAAGAGTACTGGACTTCTATGAAAGTGTATCCTTAAATACTTGAGAAGAACTAAGGAATATATTTCTTGGTCTTTGATAATGGAGTAGCTCTAGGTCCAGGGGTATACAAACTCGAATTTTATGTCTGATATAGATGAATTGAAAGTCGACATCTGAAAGTCTGTTTGTATGCAATGGTGGTGCTTGTTAGCTGGAAAGAGTTCCAAGCAGACAGTGATCGCAGACTTCACTAATGGAAAGCTAAAGTATATTACTGCATCGAAAGCTATGCAAAGAAGCATTCTGGCATAAGAAGTTTGCCATAGAGCTCGAAGTGATGCCATCAGATGCCGTCCCTCTTGTACTATGAACAACAATGGTGCCATAGTCCTAGCTAAGGAGCCAAGGTCTCACCAGAAGTCGAAGCATATCGAGCGGCGATAATCATCTCATCCATGTGATTATCTCAAGAAGGATTATATCGAGATCAAGAGAGTAGACACCGCATAGATAATGAGGCGGATCCACTTACAAAGTCGTTGAGCCAGCAGAAGATCGAAGCCCATCTTGAGAAGATGGGACTTAGATTTGTAGCCAATTGACTTTTAGGTCAAGTAAAAGTTTGCTAGATGAGTACCCTAGAAAGTCAGGTTGGCTGATCACTTATAATATACTTTCTATAGGATAATTTTTATAAGTTTTGACTATAAATTAATAAATAAGATTATTTTATATCATAGTGTACATTGTAAAAGTGTCTTGTGATATATCCTTTTGAGTTAATGATAATGCTAATACATATTTTCAAGAGTTGAAAATCTTAAGACATGATATTTTAATAACTTAACTCATAAACTGCTCTCCAATCGTAGGATCATCATGAAGGAATGGTGATCGATCCGGAAGATTGGTGTATGATCACTTTCCTTAGGATAGAAGTATCTTAAATCTATGGTGTGGATACACCAGAATGAGAGTACAGATACTTGTTAGAGAATGAGGGCACTGAGCGTGACTACCTCAAGTAGTCATAAGAAAGACTACCTTCTCGTCGATAACTGACTCGATGCTGCAGTGGTGTTTCTGGTTCTTTGACATAAGGTGCATCGATAGTTCACCTTGACTGTGTTATAGTTTGACTACACTATAACTCGATCTTCTAGTCATTTAGAATCCTGAGGTGTATGTTGGCTATAGCATATTCATTGTAGGAATTGGATTACAGCAATAGGAGATCTATCTACCTCGGTAGATGAGGAGTAGCCCTATGATAATCATGAGATTAAGTCCATAAGCTCATAGCCATGGTAGAGTAAAGATGATAAAAAGAGTTTCTACTAGGGTTTCACATTGAACTTGAATTGAATGATTTATTCATATGATGGATATTGGGTTTGACGAGTTTATCTTAACCCTAGTCCTATCGGGGCTCAAGATAGAAGAACTCAATCACACAGGTAACTATACTAAGAGATTCACTTTTAGTTTTGATGGGTTGCCACCTTTAGTTTTGATGGGTTGCCACCATATACTGCTAGGTGTCATTGGTGGATTTTGGAAGTAATTAGGATGATTTTGATGATCAATCATTCTAATTGTATGAATTAGAAAAGTTCTGATCCATCGAAAGGTGTTTCGATGATGTCGATAATGGAGATCGTGACATATCTCATTACCATATAGAATTGAACCTAACTGAATCACACAAATAGTGGTTTGGGTCTGGATGTCATCAATTAAGCTAAGCCAGTTTGATTGATTTGGATTAGATCCAATTAGGTTCAAGGTAATCATGCTAGCACATGATTGAGCTTGACTTTCTCCTTCTAAAATCTTTCTGATTCATCGCAATTGAGCCAAATTTGATTTGACTCATTTTTGTATTTAGAATGAATTTATTTTCATCTAACTGGAATAAGTTCAGGTCAGATTAATTATAGAAATTAAATTCATTCATAGTCAAATTAGATTAGGGTCAAAAGTTGACCTATTTGAGAGAATTGAGGGTCACCTGATTAGATGCTTCTAGAAAATTCTCTAAAAATTATTTTTATCTCATTTTTAGATATGTGATAGAGCATAAGATATATATTGGGTGTACCAAAGTTTATAATTTTTGGAGGTGTTTAGATTAAGTCATGATAGAGTTTCATTTGGATCAAACTATTAAGAGAAGAGTCCTAGGCACGCAATGGACTCTTCTTTTTCTACTGATGCTGAGATCTTTTTGAATCATTTTTGGCAAAAAATATAGATGAGATCTGATGGATTTTAATGGAGAATAAGTCCTAGGGTCCTAATGATAAAATAAATAAGTTATTTTGGTCAAAAGGAACTCTAAGTAGGCATTGGACATAAAAGCCTTTCCCACATCAAAGTGCATTCAATGCAAAAAATAATTTTCCATGCCCAAAGTCTGCCATCCCTAATATCCCACACCCCCTCTATCCTCTCTCTTCTTCTATTCTACAAGCCTAAAAAATTAGGCACAAATCTAAGAAGAAGGTCCAAGGTTTTGGGCATAATATTCAGGATCTACGTGACGGTGTTTGTGTGATAGATGGGCTGCCTTCAAAAATAGTTTTGATGGTTCTTCGAATCAGATCCAGATATGATTTTTGGAGGAAAGGTTCATGAGGAGAAGATGTTTAGATCTTGCCTAAGTGGATACTGTTAGAGGTCAGGTGCATGCATGGCTCCTTTCAGAACCTCAGGAATCAATAGGATCATTTCAGGATAATTAGATTACCCAATCAGGTACTTTAAATTAAATCTAGTTTAATTTTAATTTTTAATTTTTAATATCAGATCATAATGATTAGATCTTAGAACTCTTAGATCTGATCGAATCATTTAGAAATTTTTAGAAAATTTTTCTTAGATCTGATCAAATCTGCATGATCCTACAGCGAAAAATAGTATTTTTCCTTCATCTTGTGCTCTATGACTTAACCGACCCAGTCTGAGACTGAGCTAGCTAACCTATAGAAAGCTCCTTTTCTGCAGTCTTCAATCTTTCGACTTTGGTTCCTTGCTCCATTTTGTATTTCAAGTTTTTGAAGCATCAACCAAGCCCCTCAAGGTCCTCAATACCTGAACCTCGAGCTCGTAGAGAGCTATACGCCACCTCCACTCTAGGACAACTCCTATCCTAACCCTAGGACTGCACCTATCTTAGTCTCCCCGAAGCCTTCACCCTGGCTCCACCCGTGGCCTTCCAAGGCTTGAGAGCACCATAAATCCTCACAATCTCCACTTTGGTGCTTCCAAGCCTTGGCAATGCCTTCTTGCACAATCCAATTGTCTCTGCGCACCCTGATAGCCCCTTATGCAATCATTGCCTCCACTAATTCTCTTCAGCTATTGTGCACCCTTGAGGCCCTTTGGGATGACCACCTCCACCACTGAAGATCTTGACTTGCTCCTCTACACCATCCTAGAATTATAAGATCCCTTCTGCTTAGCAGCTGCATCACCTTTCTTGGACTTTCTAGGAGAACCTGCAACATTTCTGTATCGACACTCGCTACAAATCCTGACATGGTCTTCTCAGAACTACACCTATCCACTTGCACATGCTGCTTCATCTGGAATTGTGCATCACTGGTGCTAGTGCTAGGATATCGATCCTCCCACATCCCTCTGCTCTGAACTCATGTCAAATTTCTCTCCAATTGTGAAGCCATGTCTCCATAGCTACACCTATATCTGAAGTCCATCTGATGCTGTAGAAGCCGACTCTATGCTTGAGTCATCTGAGGCCAACCACTCAACACTGCACTGCTAAGCCTACCACTATACCTCGAACATCGTCACTACCCATTCGAACCCTCCGCACTTTATGGATCCCTTTGAAGCCGTCTCGGATACCTCCGCAACCCGTGGGCACCTTCGAAACCTAAGAGCTCATCCAACTCTTTTAAATCTAGTGACTGAACCCTAGAAAATTCCACCCTAATTATTTTCTTCTACCCCTACACCAGCCATCGCTTCAGTTGCGCCTAGAGAACCATCCTCCACCTGAACTGTGACTCTCCCTAATGCCCTTATAAAAGAAATCTGATCCATGATACTTCTAGTTGCTTGATGCCCCTGACGCTCCCTGAGACCTCCTGGCTCTCCCTAAGACCTACACCTGATCTTCTTGAGATGCCCCTAACACCATCTGCTGAGATACCTTCCTCAGCTGCTGCACCACTAAGCCTCTCTTAGCCTCGTGCCTCTAGGAAAGTGCTATTGCAGCACTCCAACACTCCCTAGCCTTGTCTCTACACCACTCTATAGTTGTCCAACCCTAACCTACTGGACCTCCATGGATCATCCATCTCCATCACTCCTAAGGCTTCATAAATCCAAGCTCTGGTCAAACTACTAAATGCACCCCTGACTACTTCCCCACCTTCTTGACACCGAAGGACGTATAGTCACTTCTTCAACCTTCCTTCAATCATTATTTCTTGAAAAATCTTTCTTCAATAGCCCCACATTGCCCATCTTTCTAGAAAATCCTAATGCTTTCTATTGAGATACCTTCCTCGGCTGCTGCACCGTCGATTCTCTCTCAACCCCATATCTAGACCCAATCCATACATGAGTTAACCCCCTTAAGACCTCATAAACCAGGCCTTAAGACCCCCAGGATAAGTCCATATCCTAGCCCAAATAGAACCCACACATAACTCTGCTCGCACACTAGGCCGGCTTAGTCTTAGCAATGAGCCGACTAACCTGAGACTAGGTCAGCTCAGTTTTAGATAGAGCCGGCCCAATTTTTATCCCATGCTTATAGTCTCAAACGCGATATTCTATTTGTCCTATGCTCTGAGAGTTAGCCGATCCAATCTGAGACTGAGCTGGCTAACCTGTAGAAAGCTTCTTTTCTATAGTCTTCAATCTTTCAGCTTTGGTTTCTTACTCTACTGTGTGTCCCAGATTTTCGAAGCACCAACCAAACCTGTCAAGATTCTAAATATCTAAACCTCGAGCTCGTAGAGAGCTACATGTCGCCTCCATCCTAGGACAACTCCTATTCTAGCCCTAGGACTGTACCTATCCTAGTCTCCCCAAAACCCTCACTCTGGCTCTACTCGTGACCTCCCAAGGCTTGGGAGCACCACAAATCCTCACACTCTGAAGCTTCCACACCTTGGACCCATCTATGGATGTGAAATCCTTAGGATGTATCATATATACCTCTTCATTTAGCTCTCCATTTAAGAAAGCTGTCTACACATCCATTTTTCAGATCTTATAGTCTAGGTATGCCGCTATTGCAAGCATGATCCAAATAGACTTGAGCATTGCCACCAAAAAAATATCTCGTCATAGTCAATATCATAATGCCGATATTTCTTAGCAACCAGATGGGCTTTATAGGTCTCCAACTTTCCATCTATGCCCCATTTCCTTTTGAAAATCTATTTACATCCAATGAATTTAATCCCTTCAGGTGGATCAACCAGTGTTCATATACTGTTGACCATCATGGACTTCATTTCGAACTTCATAGCTTCCAGCAACTTATCAGAGTCAGACCTCTACATGGCATCCATATAGGTGATCGGATCCTCGTTGTTCTCATCGAGTTCAACAAGATCACCATCTCGGACCAAGAAATCATAGTATCTATCCAGTTGATATGGTACTCTATCAAATCTTTTTGGTGCCACTTTAATGGGCTCTGGATTTGATCTTATCAAATTTAGTTCTGCAAGTTCACTAGAATGTGTCGATTCTTCCACCTGTCGAACTTCACTAAGCTCAACATTAGAGGCAGCTATTCCTTCCATAAGGAACTTCTTCTCCAAAAAGACTGCCCTATTGCTAACGAACATCTTTTGTTCTTCAGCAAGATAGAAGTAATAACTCCTAATTTTCTTGTGGTACCTTATGAACAAGTATTTATTGGACCTAGGTCCAAATTTTTTTGGTTGCAAATATTTTACATAAGCCAAACATCCTCAAACCCTAAGGTGAGAGAGTGTCGATCTATGTCCAGTCCATATCTCATATGGAGTCTTTGCAATAGACTTGCTCAAAATATTGTTCAAAATAAAATAAGCAGTCTCAGGTGCACACCCCCGAATAAAATTGGCAGACTTGCAAATTTCATTATGGACCAAACCATATCCAATAAGATTCGATTCCTCCTTTTAGATACACCATTATGCTATGGTATTTCAGGAGGGATTCTTTGAGAGAGAATCCCATTCTCTCCTAGATATGTCAAAAGCTCATTGAAAAGGTATTCACCTCCTCAATCAGATCAAAGAGTTTTAATACGCTTTCCAAGTTATTTTTCTATCTTATTTCGATATTCTTTGAACATTTTAAATGAATCAGATTTACTCTTCATAAGATAGACATACCCATACCTAGATAGATCATCGATAAATATAATGAGTAGTAATATCCATCTCTAGCACTTGTATTCATAGATCCACATACATCAGTATATACTAGACCTAGAAGCTCGGTGGCCCATTCACCTTTTCCAATAAAGGATGATTTTGTCATCTTACCAAGAAGGTAGGACTCACAGATTTTCAATGATTCACAATCATGGATGTCAAGAATATGCTCCTTGACTAACCTATTGATCATATTCTTATTTATATGACCGAGCCTATAGTACCAAAGATAATCATCAATGATATTATTTAGTTTTGGGCATTTATTTGATGTGTAAATTATACTAATAGGCTATGATAAAACATAAATATCATTTCTTAATTATCTTTGCATTACTATAATATCATTCATAATGATATCATAATAATTTTTTTATGGATAAATAATAACCATCCTGGGCCAAAAGCCCAATAGATATTATATTCATCATAAAAGATGGACAATAGTGACAGTCATTTAAAACAACATTATTATTTTTGAAAAATAGTTCAAGAGTTTTCAATGCTAAGGCTAAAACATTACTTCCATCTCCAACATTAAAAAATCTATCACCATTCTCAAATTTTCTATCAATTTGAAGTCCATACAACGAATTGCATATATGAATCGGACTTTCAGTATCTAATATCCAGGTAGATGTATCATATATGGAGAAATTATAAGGTGTTATCATATAACAGCCTTGACTAGCAATCACTTATTGATTTCTCCTGTTCAGCCTATTCGGGTTAAGAGGATAATTTCTCTTTGAGTCTGCCTGATTATGGTCAACACTAAACTCCTCGTTCTTAGGTCCAAAATGCTTACCACTCTCCAACAGTGAATGGAACAGACTTACTCTAGCCATTCTATTTATCTGAAAGAAAAATATGAAACTTAATTAGTACTTGAATTAATTAATCCTAAAGACTTGGACTTTAGTCTAAAGGTCCTCCTACTATTTTTAACAAATTGATAGCCTCTACTTCCAATTCAAGGAATTACACTAACTTCTTAGTGGGTATTAGAATCCACATAGACTACAGACGGATCCGAGGAAAGCTCCGGCTAACCTGCGTGCATCTACAGGTAGGTTCACAATCAATTATTTTTTCAAATAATTTTTAATAATTAGGTTTTGGCTTAGAAGCCAATTTAGTAGGCTATGGCCTCTACTAAAAAGGTCTGATTAGGTCCAACCATTAACATGATTGACTTTGGTGCATCAAACCAATGATAACCAGGTCCGAGAAAAGCTTTGGCTACCTGATCACCATTAAGAGAGTGCGACCTAATCATCATATGATGGATAGTAATTTCAATATCTAGATGAACATCAGGGTAAGGCACCTTCAATGTCCACCTAAAAAATTGGACTCATTACTATTCACCTTAATGGAAGGCTATGACTTAGTTATCTCCATAACTTAGTCATTTTAAGAATCTAATAATTTAGAGAATTTAGGTTACATGCAATTTAAGGATAGGAAGAACACGGATAAAATTTCTTCCATTGACTTCATCAAGTCAAATTCTCCCACTGACTTCACCAAGTCAATAGGTTAGGATTATGATCAATTTAGATCCATGGGCATCTAATTCTGTCTTACTGATTGAAATCAGTCAAACTAATTTCTCATAACATGGATCAGCTCGAATCACTAAGTGATCTAATCAAATCCTAATCGACTATGTCAACCAGATAAGTAAGATCAGTGGAAGGGATATACCATTAACTCATCAAAGATCGAATCAGTGCGAGTAGCTCCCAATTAAAAATCACTAATCTAGATTGCCAAACTTACCTTAGACACCAATAGGTTAATTAGATTTAATCTGATCAACCTAGTAATTTCAGGCTTAATCGCGTAGCCATTAATCAAGTCCATCTTGGTCTAGTTAAAGACATGGACTTGTCCAACTACAACTATTGAAGTTGAATCTAGAGTATCCTTGATCTAATTTAATTCAACACTTGGTTAGATTTGATCAATTACTCTAGATTAATCTATTCTTTAACTAACCTTAGATCTAACCCAATTAATGGATCTAATTCATCTAACCCTTTAACCCATAGCTTATGCATATGTCTTAGAATCTTTAATTCATAATTCTATATTCTATAAATAATACATAATTCTTTTAATTAAGTTTTGAGCTGATGGATTGGGGTTTGATATTTCAAAAATAATTTTTAAATTTTGAAAAATTTTTATTTTTTGTTCACTAAATGGGTTGATTCATTTCACAAATGAGCCAGCTCATTTCATAAATAGCAATCCTATTGCTAGTTTCATAATAGAAAATAAAATATAATAAAAATTAAGCCATGAATCTACCTTTTAGATCTAATCTAAATATATTTATGTTTAACTTCCTAATTAAAATAGTTTCAATCAATAAAAATCTTTTCACTATTCATCTTAATGAATGAGTTCATGGTGGCACTTCGACTGCCATAAGGGATCCCCACTGAATGGGAGGAGATGGCCTTTAAACCATACTTATCTCTTAAAACCGAATAGCTTGGTGGCTCATTCATCCTCAATTACTAAGTTATCTAGATCTAACAAATCATATATAAAAGCATTTAAATTTTTTAATTGACATATTAGAATATGTCAAGTAACCCTTGCTCTGATACCATTGAAGGAAATCATGCAGGATTTTTAGCATGCTTTTCAAAATATTTTTCAAAATTTATTATAGCAGAAGCATTAGATTAATCTAAAATTAACCTACACAAGCATTGATTATATCAATGAACCCTACATCTGGATCTAGATATGCTAATATGTTATTTAAAATTTAAATATGATTGATCAGCAAATCATATTTGTTGATCAATTCAAGTTCAAAATTCGATACCTATGCATGGATAGCTAATCTCCATGATCTAAATTCGTCAAAATATGCTATGGCATCATGATACAGTCGCACACTGTCCGGCCTCTATGGTTGGTCCACAAGGAGCTCCTGATCCCAACTAGCTCTACCAAAGTGCTAGCTCCTTGCTGGGGCCATCGATGGTGGATCTTGATCGATCCAATCGATCTTCTTTCTCTTGATCTCCTAGACACTCTAGAAGATCAGATGATGTATATTATGATGAGGTGGTGTATAAAGTTTGGTGGCGATCCGATGCTCACAGTACTCGATCTCTCCACCCAAACCCTGAGTCCCAACTCTAGGGTTTTGAACACTCAAAAAATCTGATGGCCGAAAATCCTCTCACTCTCTTTCTCTTTGAAATTTTCCCATGAAACAAATTTTCATGGGTAGAGAACTCACTTAGCTATGCACACCTCACTCAGATCCCATCTAAAGCGGCTAACCAGATAAGAGAAAAATAAAGAAAGAGATGTGAGAAGAATTTCTAGTGCAAGAAAATTTTTCTCTCCATCTTGACTTTTCCACGCCCAAACTTGCACCCCTCACAAGTTTTTCTCTCTCTAAGAAACCTTTCCATGCCCCTCACTCTTCTTTCATGTAAAACCATGCATGCCCACATGAAAAACCCTTTTTAAAATGGGCACTTACAATGGATTAAATGCATAAAGGGGATAAGGGGTTTTAACTTGAATTCAAAATTCAGGTTTGATTCTTATCCACCTCCAATGCCCATCTGAAGTGTGTAACATGTAGAAGGACTCTCCTTCTATGCACCCATGTGGAAGAAGCACATCAAATGTGCGACAAAACCAAAAGTGGGCATGGAGAGGAGAATGGATAAGGATGGAGAGTCAGAGAGTTAACCAAACAGTTTTGAATTCAAAATTCAAAACCAATTTCAACTTGATCCAACTTTTGGACCAAGTCAAAGGCTAAAGAAGAGGGTGCAAAAACCTCTCATCTGCATGAGAAAAACTCATGTAGAAAATAGAAATGGGGCCTGGGAAAAAGTCAAAGATGGTAGGCACATGGGAGAGTTTGAATTCAAATCTCATTTGACTTGGTCCAAATTGGTTTCCACTAAACTAATTAATATTGACCCAATTAGACTAGGTCAAATCCAACTAAATTTTGCTTAACTCAATTCAATAAAATTCTAATCAAATTAGGCCAGTCCCTGATCAAATTAGGGTCAAATCTTCCATAGCGATTAGATCATCTCATGACCTGATCGGATCAAATCCAATCAAATTAAATTCAATTGGACTTGATCGAATCCTCATCGCTCAATTAAATTGAGCTAATCAATAGTCAAATTGCTAATTAAATTTTCAAAAATTTAAAGTTTCAATCAGATGGGTGTCTGGGCAACAAAGTCTCATCAACATGAAATTCTTGAAGAGTCCCAAACCACTGAGACTCTTAAACCTAGTGCCCCAAATGAATGAAACTCATGATCATAGAGTCCCAAACTAGTAGGACTCTTAATCAGAGAATTTTAAACAAGAACTCTAAGTTTTAGTTTAGTGGGACCCATAAAGGTAGAGTTCCAGTCTAGTGAAACTTCAGATCACAGAGTCCCAGTCCAGTGGGACTCTTGACCATAAAGTCTCAAACCATTGAAATTCTTGATCAGCCATCAGATCAGGTAGAAACTCCTATTGTGTATGACCCCATAGGCTCGAATCCTAAGCTGGTAGCATAGGAACCAATTTTCTATACCAATCGATGTGACCATCTAGCAATGGTACCCGACGTTCTGATAGATCGAAAAGTCGTAATGCAATAATGATGAACCTATGGCATATGGTTACTGTATAATTTATCTCCTTGACCTTGATACTCAAAGGATAATCTAGGATTTACTGCCAACCCAAAAATTCATCCATAGTGTATTTTAAAATTCAATGTCCATCACATGGACCACCCTAATCGAAGATTTGCTAAATTAAAATATAGTGATGCACTTGCTTCAATACTTAAAGGGATCAATCCCATCTTGACTCATGCATCGATTTCATAAGTACTTGATTGCACCCAATAGTTTTCCATCACTGAATTAGAAATTTAGGTAGTCCAGTACCTAAGTGCAATGAGTTGCTTGTAAGTCACCATGGTGATCTCAGATCTAAGGGATACTTATACCCATATCCTTCATAAGCAACTCTTGATAGTAGAGAGCTTCGTAGTTAAGTCATATTTAGTGAAATGTACCCCTACACTTCATCTACATGCTATAATAGTATCTCCATACTTCTTGGCTAAGAGGACAACCAATACTTATGGCACCTAACAACTACACTCGATATGTTGTTATCCTGGGTAACAATTAATCATTTGGTCGCAAATTGGTTTAAGGACTAAATGATAAATCCTTCTTTGTTGAGTCTAAATAGTCCTTAGAAATTCATCACAAAAGAGTTCATTATACAAAGATGCACAAGAATGATGAAATATCAAAATAATAATTTTATTTATTTAATATTTAAGTATAATTATATTTAGCTCAACCATCTACAATCTAGATGATTGGCTTTAGTATACATTTTTCAACACATGGCTACGCATTTTTTTTTCATCGATCTATATTTGGGATTGATAGCCAGACGATGCTCCAAAACTTTAACATCTATTCTAGGCATGTCAACAGGAACCCAAGCAAAGACATCTGCATTTCTCTGTAGGAAGTGGATGAGCTGCTCTCATTTCTCTTCTCCCAGATTGGAGTTGATCTACACCGTGTACTCTTTGTTTCCATCATTCAAAAGGATTGAGACAAGATCTTCCATGGGTTCCCCCATTCTTCATCCCGGGCATCCAGCCTATCAACTGGACAAGAGTTTGATTGGATGCCTCTTTGTAAAGTAATTGAGTAGCAATGCCTTGCCAGAGCTTGGTCTCCTTTGACTTCTCCAATTTGACAACTTGTTGAAAACTTTATTTTCAGATAATAAGTTGGCACCACCATCCGAAGTGCATTTAGGCCAAGTCTGCCAAGAATTGCATTGTAAGTAGATGGAGCTTTCACCACTAGAAAATCCACCTGAGCTCTAAATTGCCTTAGGTATCACCTTGCAACCATAGTTAATGTTATTACCCCCTCAACTAGTACAGCATCACCAGTAAAGCCTACCAATGAAAAATTTATTGGCCCTAATCAATTATTAGGTATAGACATTTTAGAAAAATAATCATAAAATAAGACATCAACAGAGCTTCCATTATCAATAAGAATGTGGCATACATCATAGTTAGCAATGTTTAAGAAAACTACAACCACATCGTTATGGGCGAATTGAACCCCTTGTGCATCTTCTTTAGTGAAGGCAATGGATTCCTCAATTCTCTATCTCTTAGCCAATTCTGTTGATCCATTGGTTTCTCCCTACCGAAGTCTCCCAGAAATGGTATTGATGATGCCGAGAGGTGATCGATCTCCTTGTTGCTCCTCTCTCCTTGGTGGTTCTAGCAGTGGTGGTGCCCTTGACCGATCTTCTCTTGCTTCAAGCCAGCATCGAAGGAATTAGCCAAGTCGGCTCCACCTGATGAGCTTCTCAATCTCGTCTTGAAGCTGAATACACTCTTCAATATCATGACCGTAGTCATGATGGTAGAGGCAGTATTTGTTAGAATTGTGCTTGTCAGGGTGAGTGCGCATCCTTTTCGATCTCGATCGCTACTCCTTGTTTACCATCAGTACTTGAATCTTTGGAGCATTGAGGGAGGCATAGTTGTGAAACCTTTTGGGGGGAGAGTTCCATCGTGTCCTACAGTCAGGATTTCTTTATCAACGAGCTCGAAGAGGAGTCCAGGCTCGCTTGCACTTGAGAGGAGTTCGGGAGCATGGTCAAGCTTCACTAGGCTTCTCTTCAGTTGCAGGCTTGCTGGACTCGCCTGCCTGTCATTCTCTCGCAGCCTCATCATCCTTTTGCTTGAAGGCTTCCTTAGCTTGGGTGTAACCTTTAGCCTACGCTAGCATATCAGTAAAATCCCTGGCATACTTCCTTTCCAAGAAGAATAGAAGGTCATTTTTCTAAAGACCGCCTTTTAGTGCGGCCATAGCAATAGATTCATCCAAATTTTGGACCTTCAGGGCTACAGCATTGAAGTGATTGATATAAGCTCGGATGGACTCCCCTTCTTTCTACTTGATATTGATGAGGAAGTTTGAGCCTAGTCTTGGACATCAACTGCTCATGAAATGGGCCACAAACTAGTGGCTCATCTAATCGAAGGAGAAGATCATATCTGACTTATGCATCGAGTACTAATTTCTTGCTACTTCCTTTAGAGTAGATGGAAAAGCTTAGCACAAAATGATGTCCGACGTGCTGTAGGACAACATCATAGTCCTGAAGGCCTCCAGGTGATCGATCAGATTAGTGGTCCATTCATATCTCTCGAACTGGGGAAGCTTGAAGTTCGATAGGATGGGCTCCTACATGATTCGGGCAGAAAAAGGAGGATCGATGCAGATATCATTATGGTGGACTGGGGTGGCATGGTGGAGCTCAATTTATCAGTCCATGTCCTGAAGCTTCTGATCAAGAGTATCATCTTGATTGTGGATCTTAGAAAGCTTTCGACTAAAGATGGAAAAGGTCTCCTCCATAAAGAAATCATGGTAGAATAGGGATCTTCTGCTTTCCATTTTTCCTTTTCCGGAGTAACGGGTCTGCTAACCTAAGTATGCCTTCTTTGGGTTGGTTCTTGAGATTCTGGTGGAGAAAATTTTGATTGGCTACCACTTGGGGCTGCTGCATGGTCTATACCATTTCGGTGAGGCCTCGAACCTACTGCACCAGTAGGATGAATTGCTCCAAATCTATCATGGCCGTCGATGGAGGAGGTTGACGTGCTGGTGATGATGTTGGAGTAGACGGGTCTAGCTCAGATCTGACAATGGAGGTGGTGGATCGTTGGATGGTTGCCTTTTTTTGGGGCATCCCTGAAACTGACAGAGATCAAATGGAGATGAATCTTAAGAGAGCAAAGGAAGGAAGCAAATAGGATCAACTGAGCACTCCTTTTAGAATAAGGGCTCAGAAAAATTTTTCTCCTTCTAGCGTCAATTCTATTAGTACAAAAAACTACAGACATCAGAATTAGCTTGAGTCGAGAAAGACGAGGTCACCATTAGGACCTACAAAGTAAGTCCAAACCAGAGGTGGGGTGGCTCCGGCAGGATCCTTCGATGGTCAAGTCAGTTCTTCTAGCCAACAAAAATGGAGTGCTTAGGAAGAATTGGAATAGAGTTTTTAGCTTAGAGAGAAAATATATTTGGAGGGCCCTTTATATAGATGAAACTCATAACAAACTAATGGTGACAGCCACAACTGTCTGGTAGTGGATCATTCAGGACCACGTGGAGTTTCTTATAGAAGGTAGTGTCTGTTATCATGAAATGCTAGTCTATTGGAGATTAATGACTGGAGTTCGGATGGAGCATCTATCAGTAGTGAAGGGCTTCACATTATAATAGTTCTAGAGAAGTTCAGGCTTCTCCAAGATCATCTACATGTAAATTGGCCCACGTTGAAATAGTGGTTGAATTTGCATAGACGATGAGATCTTTTTGAGCGATTGCAGAGAGTTCGACCGAAAGAAGCCCTATGAGTGATTGGAGGGAGCTCTTCTTAGTGATTGGAGGGAGCTTTTCTTGGCAACTAGAGGGAGTTCTGCTTTGCGACTGGAGGAAGCTCTTCTTAGTGACTGGAGGGAGTTTTGCTTGGCGACTGGAGGGAGCTCTTCTTGGCGACTGGAGGGAGTTCGACTGGGAGTTTCAAGATGGCTTACAAGTGACTAATTTGAAGATGAGATCCTTCTACTAACTTTGTCCTACATGCCTGAGATTCCAAATGTTATGAAATCAAGATCTATTACTCCCCGTTGGGTATAGAAGTTTGTCTAGGGAGAAGCTTTGCTATTATGCGGCTCTTGTCATGAGATCTAGTCTATAATGAAGAAATTTGGTCTGAGGGGAGTCTGGTTAGATGGGGATTCTACCAGCTTCAAGGTCGACTAGGTCAGGTTATGCAGGAATTAAATGTTCAACTAGCTGCTTAGACGATTTCTCTCATTATTCAAGTTCATCAAAGAAGCTCAATCGGAGTAAACCACTAACAATGAAGGAACTTGGTTGCTTTCATGGTCAATCACCCAACTCATCTAGACGAGGTCTGCAGCATGTTATGGGCTCTATGGTTTACTCATACAGCCTGGAAGATCGATCGACGGGTTAAATATTGGCCATCATGGAACCACCTTGGGACTAGACACCAGACCCAATTTCGACAAGCACGGGTTCAACCCCAACAATGATGAAAATTGTCAGAATAAAATTTTATTTAATAATAAATTATTTACATTTATAATATTAGCACAACCATTAACAGGTTGACCATTGGCTCTGTGACTCATTTTCTAATAACTTCCACTTGTCCTAAAGCCACTCGGTACAATATCTAATACCCATCTTCGATTTGTAGTTGTCGAACTCCTTTACTGCCAAGGCTTTAGTGAAGGGGTCAGTCAGGTTTTTCTTTCCATCAATCTTCTAAAGGTCGACGTTATCTCAATCCCTGATCTTTTAGACAAGATGGTAGTGGCATAGAATGTATTTCATTCGCTAGTGTACCTTCGATTCCTTCACCTAAGTGATAGCACCAGTGCTATCACAGTAGAGCAAGACCGAACCATCTAAAGAGGGTGCCACTCCGAGCTTGATGATGAATTTTCTCAGCCACAATTTTTTTGTAATATCAGATGCCGTGATGTACTCTATCTCGCATACTAAGTCTACCATAGTATGCTGCTTGAAATTCTTACAGCAGATAGCTCCACCATTCTGGATAAATACATAACTTGACATGCTTCTACTGTCATCATGGTCAGATTGAAAGCTGGAGTCTACAAATTTCATAAGATTCAAATCTGACTCACCATAAATCAGCCACTAGTCCTTAGTATTTCTTAAATACTTAATGATGGTTTTTACAATCTTTTAGTGGTTCTCCCCTAGATCAAATTGATATCTACTTACTACTCCTAGTGAGTATGTCATATTGGATCTCATTCATGTCATGGCATACATGTTAGATCTCACTACTGAAGCATATAAAATTCTATCCATATGCTCTCTCTCTTCAAAAGTTATAAGACAATCCTTCTTAGAAAGAGAAATTTCATGGTCTATTGGAAGATAGCCTTTCTTGGAATTCTTCATGCTGAACTACTTCAGCATGGTTTCTATGTACATAGACTGGAACAATCCAAGCATCCTCTTAGATCTATCTTTATAGATCTTCATCTCTAGGATGTAGGATGCTTCACCCAAGTCTTTATGGAGAACTGATATGACAACCATACTTTTATTCCCTGAAGTTTGGAGATGTCATTCCTGATTAAGAGAATGTCATCCATGTATAAAATAAGAAAACCACTACTAAACCATTTGCCCTCTTGTATATGTAGGGCTATTCTCTATTCTTAATGAAGCCATACATTTTGATCACATTATCAAAATACATGTTCCAACTTGGAGATACTTGCTTCAATTCATAAATGAATCTTTGAAGCTTGCATACCTTAAACTCGTCTGTGCATGTGAATTCCTTAAATTGTATCATATACACCTTTTTAGTCAGCTCTCCATTTAGAAATATTGTCTTCATATCTATCTGTCAAATCTCATAGTCCAGATGGGCAGCTATCACAAGTATAATCCGAATGGATTTGAGCATTATCATAGGAGAGAATGTCTCATCATAGTTAATACCATAATATTGACGATATCTCTTGGCAACTAGATAAGCTTTATAGGTCTCTACCTTCTTGTTTGTGCTCCTCTTCCCCTTGAAAATTCATTTACACCCAACGGATTTAATTCCTTCAGATGGGTTAACCAATGTCCATATGTCCTTGACATTCATGAACTCCATTTCGAATTTCATGGCTTCAAGCCATTTCTCGGAATCAAGTCTCTACATTGCATCTATGTAGATTATTGGATCCTCATCATTCTTATTAAGTTTGATGGGATCACCATTCTAGACTAAGAAATCATAGTATCTATCTGGTTGATGCAGTACTCTATTGAATCACCTTAATGGTGCAGGTACACTAAGCTTCAGATTTGATCTAATCAAATTCGGTTTAGGTTCAGCTACTGGTGTCAGTTTTTCTACCAATTGAACTTTCTCAAGTTCAATCTTAGAGGAAACAATTCCATCACCAAGAAACTTTTTTTTTAAAAAGATTGCCTTAAGACTAACGAACACCTTTTGCTTATCAGCATGATAGAAAATATATCTTTTGATTTTTTTGGGTATCATATGAAAATGCACTTGTCAGACCTGGGTCCAAGTTTATCTATTATTAAATGCTTGATATAAACCAGGCACTCCCAAATCCTAAGGTATAAGAGTACTGATTTACGTCTTGTCTATATCTCATATGGAGTTTTAACTACAGACTTTCTCGAAATCCTATTTAGAAGATAACAAGTCGATTCAAGTGCATATCCCCAAAAAGATATCGACAAGCTGGCAAAACCCATTATGGATCGGACCATGTCTAATAAAGTCCAATTTCTTCTTTCAAACACACCATTATGCTATGATGTCTCTGAAAGAGTCTATTGAAAGAGAATCTCATTCCCTCCTAGATATATAAGAAACTCATCGAAAAAATATTCATCCCCTCAGTCAAACTAAAGAGTTTTAATATTCTTTTTAGTTTATTTTTCTACTTCATTTTGGAATGGTTTGAACATTTCAAATGAATCCAACTTGTATTTCATTAGATAGACATATCTATACCTAGATAGATCATCTATAAAAGTGATGAAGTAGAAATATCCATCTCTAGCACTAGTGCTCATAGGTCCATATATATCAATTTGTACTAGACCTAAGAGCTCAATGACTCTCTCATCTTTTTCAGTGAAAGATGACTTGGTCATTTTTTCAAAAAGATAGGACTCACAGGTTGGAAGTGATTCACAATCACTAACTTCGATGATTTTTCTTAAGTCAATGTATTTATCCTGTTCTTGTTAATGTGATGTAGCCTATAGTGCCATAGATAAATATCGGACATATTATCTAATCTAGGATATTTGCCAGTGGAGTAGACTACATTAACAAATTCTGATATTATACAGATTTCATTGCTCAAATATCAAAAAAGATTGTAACACCATTCAAAATGACATCACAAAATTCTTTTTTTATTAAAATTTTATGATTATTTTTAGCCAAAAGGCCCACAGAAATGATATTCAAAAAGAAACTAGGATAAAAATGATAATTACTAAGAATAATGGTATGAAACTCAAATATAAGTTTTAAAATCCCTAATGCTAGAACTAGAACTATTCTTCCATCTCCAATATCCAAGAATCTTTCATCTTGTTTGAATCTCCTACGAACCTATAAGCCCTATAGTGAATTGCAAATATGGTAAGTGCTTTCAATATCCAATACCTAGTTAGTAATATCATAAATAAAAAAATTATAAGAAGTTATCATATAAGTACCTTGCCTAGCAATAGTTTGCTTCTTTCTCAACTTATTCGGGTCCAAGGATGATTGGAATGGTGTACAGGGCGGAAGCATGAATTTTAAAGTAAAATTATGAAATCATACAAATCAAATTTGAATCCTAGGATCACCTTATTAGCAATTAAATTATATAACATATATTTATAATATAAAAAAAAGTATTAGAATATACCTCTTATCGCTAAACCCTGAATTGTTCCTAATTGCCAACAACAGTCCATCAGGAGTTCCACCAAGTGCCCACATGTTCATCCTCCAACGTTGATCCACACAGAGACTTGATCAAGACACCAGCACCTCTGATTTATATATAATTAAAATTTTAATAATAAGAACTTTAATTAAATAGGTAAGACCTTCCTTAGCCATTATGTCATCTTCCTTGTCTCTACTTATCTATCTTTCTTTTTCCTTATCTTCTTAATTTTTCTTCCTAATCTCTTAGTCTTAAGATGACTTCCTATCCTTATAAGGACAAGATCTAGACAAGAGAAGGAAAGAAAGAAAATTGGACAAAGAGGAAACCTTTGTCAGAAAGAAAGATAATTTTTTACAATCCTTCGGAGTCATGGTACGCACCCTTATTTATAATGTACGTATGGGTGCCAATACATTTTCTCGCACCCTTTTAAAATATTATCTCATGTCCCTTCATCCAATCTCATGCCTCATTAGATAATAACGACATGTAGACTTAGTCCAAGAGGTACCTTAAAGCAGAAGGACTCTCGGACTAATTCTACGTAAGTTATTTATGAAGAGTCGCGGGCTTTCATTCTTGGCGCCATCATTTTCAACCATTAGATCAGATAAGAAGGCTATCCAATGGCTTTAAAATGGGACACCCATTCAGCAAAATGGTGTAGAGATAATCTTTGAATAGTCAAAGTCCCAAAGGACCTTGACTTAGTCCAAGAGGCGGCAAGGAAGAGAGGGCGGCAAGGAGTCCAGGGCGGCAAGGAGTCTTGGGCGACAAAGAGTCCTGGGTGACAAAAATTAAAATGATAATGGAGTTTTTTACCTACAGAAGGACTCTTTTGCACCCCATATATGATGTCCATGCCCATATAAAAAATTTAGGTGACATGAAAAATAGAAAAAGTCAAAGAAGGTAGGCGCCAACTTAATCCCATGCGCTAAAGACTTGCGCATGAAAGACTTCCCACACGCAAGAGACAAACTCTCTAGCATGTGGGATTTTGGTATGTGATGCCCCATCTGAAGCCCAATCAGTCTAGGTTAATCCAATTCAAGATCAAATCCAATTTGGCTCAAATTGATCCTTAATTAGCCCAAATCGAAAGCTGATTCGAATCCAATTTGAATCTAGGTGCTAGGGTTTGCAACATGTGCTAGCATGTTCATCTTGCAAACATGATCTACTCCAATTGGATCCTTAATCAATTTCCTTTGTGTGTGACCCATTAGGTTCCACATCTAACTAGCAGTGGGTCTGGGTGTGATTTGACCTAATTTGGTTAGAACTCAATAAACCAATTTAGGTCAAAACTATCCTATCTAATTTGACTTAATTAGAACACTTTCTAATTTAATGAACAAATTAAAATTTTAATTTGATCGAACCTACAAGACATGATTGACGTCTAGCAATGTATCATGACTTTTCAAAAGATGTAAAATTTTGATGGAAATACCAAAAGTACCCTTCAGTGAAAATTACCATGCAACTAGATCCTTCGATCTCCCTGCATCCTGAATATGACCCTGCGTATGAAAAAATGTCAATCCCAATATCATATTCATTTCTCTTTCAATCTTATGATGATGTTTTATTTAATAAAATATTTAGAAATTATTTCTAATTTTCATCATGCTTTGATCAAAGTCTTTTTGAATCATCATTTGTTTGAAGCAGGTAGGATGCAATTTCCTCTTACTAGGAATGATCGATTCCATGTTAACCTACTCACAACCTTCATATATAATCCACCATATCCAGATCAACCCATACATAACTGAGTCATGAATGAGTATGAACCAAAATATGGATTTATATATATAAGGTTCTATGATAGTTTCAGGTCAAAGGATTACATGCATAATTCCACTATGAGAACCATCTATTGACATGTAGATAAGACTCCATTAGATATTCTCGATTTGGATCAATTCAGTGAACTCATTCTCTAATGAGCACTCATATTCTTGTATTAGTGTCATACACAAGTAATTGTGAGATCAATCACCCTCTCAATCGAGCATACAAAGAATATGCTAGTCTTACCGAAAAACATTGATCCCCAACTCAATGTCCCATTGATTAGGAATGATTTAAATTAGGGTTTTAAGATTTTAGGTCTCACTAGTATGATCTCATCATAATTCTAAAATCATAGCCCTAATTTATGGGATTCATCATAATCTTAAATAAATAATAAGACACTGCATATGATGAAAATGCCTTTATTTATTTTAAAATATCATTACATGAGTTTGGAAGACAAAAAATAGCCCAAATAAATAAAATTTGATTGGCTTGAAGGCATATTCCTTTTAATCTCCCACTTGCACTAAAGCCAATCACCCTTATATTTTAATCCCATATAATCAAGGTGATGATCAAATAGTTGCAGTGGTAAAGCCTTAGTGAATGGGTCAACTATGTTGTTCTTTGTGTCTACTCGTTCTATGACTACATCTTGTCTTTCAATAATTTCACGAACAAGATGGAAGCATCTCAGAATGTGTTTGGATTTATGATGAGACCTTGGTTCCTTTGCTTAAGCAACAGCTACAATATTATCACAGTAAAGTGGTACTGGATTCTTAATTTTAAGAATAACACCCAATTCAATGATGAACTTCTTCATCCAGATAGCTTTCTTGGCGGCTTCACTTACAGCTATGTATTCTACTTCAATGGTTGAGTCAGCTATAGTTGACTGCTTAGTACTCTTTCAACTCACTGCTCTATCGTTCAGAGTAAAGATATATCCTGAAATGGATTTGCTATCATCTAGATCTGATTGAAAACTAGAGTCAGAATATGCTTCTAGTTTAATATCAGAACCACCATATACTAAAAAAATATCTTTAGTCCTTCTCAAGTACTTAAGAATATTTTTCACAACTTTCCAATGATCCTCTCCTGGATCAGTTTGAAATCTACTTGCAATGCCTAAAGCATAAGCAACATCAGGCCTTGTACCTAACATGGCATACATTATTGATCCAACAGCCGAAGCATAAGGAATATAACTCATTCTATTTCTCTCTTTAGGTATCTTTGGAGACATCTTTTTAGAGAGATGTATGCCTTGACTCATGGATAAGTAACCTCTTTTACTCCCATCCATACTAAATCTTTTCAGTATTAAGTCAATGTACCTAGATTGGGACAAGCCTAACATTCTTTTAGATCTATCTTTATAGATATTTATTTTAGTATATAGGATGCTTCTCCCAAGTTTTTCATGAAAAACTTATTTGATAGCCATAATTTAACTGATTGCAACATTGGGATATCATTTTCAATGAGGAGTATGTCATCTACATACAGAACCAAGAAGACTATGGTTCTCTCACTAGTTTTCTTATACACACATGGTTCATCCACATTCTTGATGAAACCAAACACTTTGACTGTTACATCAAAAAGGATGTTCCAACTCCTTGATGCTTGCTTTAATCCATAAATGGATCTCTTAAGCTTGCATACCTGATTTGGTCTCTTATTTGACTCAAATTTCTCTGGCTGTGACATATAGACCTCCTCCTCAAGGAAACCATTAAGGAAGGAGGTCTTCACATCCATTTGCCATATTTTATAATCATGGTATGCTGCTATGGCAAGCATAATCCAAATAGATTTGAGCATGGCAATAGGTGAAAAAGTTTCATCATAATCAATCCTCTATTTTTGCCTAAAATCTTTAGCCACTAATCTGGCCTTATAAGTTTCAATTTGACCATCTGCTCCAATCTTTTTCTTAAAAATTCATTTGCATCCAATAGGGTTTATATTCTCTGGTGCATCCATCAAAGTCCATACTTGTTGGTGTGCATGGATTCCAATTTGGATTGCATGGTAGCCAGCCATTTGTAAGAGTTCTTAATTTTGACTGCTTCCGTATAGGTCAGAGGTTCGTCATTCTTAATGACTTGGGCTTCATTGTTCTCAATAATGAATCCGTACCTCACAAGTATATGTCGTACTCTTTCAGACCTATGGATAGAAGTTATGTATTCTGATTCTTTTATGTGATTATTTGGTTGAGAAAGTTTTATTTGTTTTTCTTGAACTTCACTAAGTTCAATATTTCTACCACTGCCCTTTTTTAGGATAAATTTTTTTTTCATGAAAGTGGCATACCTACTTACAAATACCTTTTGTTCAGTAGGATAGTAGAATAAATATCCTATACTATTTTTAGGATATCCTATAAATAGATATCTGTCTGATCTAGCATCAAGCTTATGTCCAAAATTTCTTTTGACATATGCTGGACAACCCCATATCTTAAGATACTTAAGATTAGGTTTCTTACTTCTCCATATCTCATATGAAGTATTAGATACAGATTTAGAAGGTACTCTATTCAAGATATAAATTGCGGTCTCCAGAGCATGACCCCAGAAGGAAATAGGTAATTCAGTGAAGTACATCATAGATCGTACCATATCTAATAAGATATAATTTTTCCTTTCAGCTACACCATTTAATTGTGGTGTATAAGGAGGTGTCCATTCAAAGAGAATCTCTTTTACTTTAAAATAGTCTAGAAACTCACTAGATAAGTATTCTCCTCGCCGATCAGATCGAAGGATTTTTATACATTGTCCAGTTTATTTTTTGACCATACTTTGATACTCTTTAAATTTATCTAAGGCTTCTAATTTGTGTTTCATAAGATACACATATCCAAACCTAGATAAATCATCAGTGAATGTTATAAAATAAGAGTATCCTCCTCTGGCTTGAGTTGTCATAGGACCACATACATCCGTATGTATAAGTCCTAATAATTCTTTTATCCTTTCTCCATGTCCACTAAATGGAGTCTTAGTCATTTTACCCATGAGATATGATTCACAAGTTCCTAATGATTCATAATCAAAAAGACCAAAGAACTTTTCTTTGTATAATTTGTTAATCCTAGCCTCACTAATATGACCTAATCGATAATGCCAAAGTAAAGTATTATTTATGTCATCTCTCTTATGTTTTTTATTTTCATCAATATGAAATATATTATCATCCAAATATAGAGTCAACAAACAATTGCTAAATATGCCAAAACAATATTTTCATTAGAATATTTGATCGAGCAACCTTCGCTCGTTACATTAAGACTATAACCTTGTTTTAATAACAAGGATATAGATATAATATTTCTAATGATCTTAAGCATATAATAACAATTTGTAAGCTCTAAGATCTTTCTAGAAGATAACTTCAATATATTTATCCCTATAGCTTCTGCATGGATAGACTCTCCTCCAGCGCCATAGAGCTTGAAATCACCTTTCTTCAAACTCTTAATTTTCTATAGCCCCTACAAAGATTTGCAAATATTAAAATCACAATCGGTATCTAATACCCAAGAGTTTGAAATGGAAGAATTTAATGATAATATAGTATGTATCTCATACATACCTTTTCGTACATTATTTATACTAGACTTCACAGTTGTGAGGTAAGCCTTGCAATTCCTCTTCTAATGATCTATTTTGCCATAGTGAAAATAGGTCATCTATTTGGAGACCTTCTTTCCCTTTTTCTTCTTATTTATACCACCTTTAGTGTTCAACATTTTCTTTGAACCCTTTTTTTCTGCCTTCTTCTTGGAGATCCCATCCATAAGAAGAAGAGGAGCCTTATCCTTCTTGATATGGCTTTTTGCTATCTTGAGCATATTTAACAGCTCAGATAAGAAAGAATTCAGTTTGCTCGTATGATAGTTTATGATAAACTAAGAAAATGATTCAGAAAGTGATTGCAGGATCAAATCCTGACTTAACTCTCCATCCATAACAAAACCTAATTGACTTAATCGAGTGATTAGGTCAATTACCATCAAAACATGATTTTGTATGGATGTTTCTTCTATCTTTTTCGCATAAAATAATTACTTAGATATCTCATATCTAGTAGTTCTACTATGCTCTCCATAAAGTTCTTTTAGATTGAGCAATATGGACTGAGTGTCCATGTCATCATGCTGCCTTTGTAATTCATTACTCATAAAGGCAAGTATGATGCATTTGACAGTAAGAAAATCATTTTGCCACATCTTGTATGTGGACTTATCTTTATTTGTGGCATCATTTCCTAATAGTTTAGGATCAGGGGCATCAAGAATATAGAAGAATTTTTCTTGACTGAGTACTATTTTTAGGTTTCTCAGTCAGTCCACATAATTTTGACTAGCCAATTTATTTGGATCCAAAATTGAACACAATGAAAGTGAAGAAGCCATTTAATCTACATAATAAAGAACAATACATAAGCAAATAACTCATGATGACAAACATAATTAAATTAGGATTTTAATTTAGTTATGTCTCCCATTGTTTAATCAAAAATCATAACCCTCTAATTGATTTTCTTAGTAAGAATTAGATCCTAATTTCTTATAAAAGGTCTTGTGGTTGCACAACAAACCTATTATAAGTTCAAAGGTAGGAAACTCTTTTCAATTGCATTTTATGCAACTCTCAAAAATTTTTACCTCTAAAACATTAATAGTCTTGTGTTAGTACAACAAACTTTAATGTTTTAGTTTAAATAGAATCCTTCATTTCTATACAGTCAAAATGAAATATAACTGCTTTTATGGTTATACAACAAAGCAGTATATTTAAAATACTGTAAGCATCTCAATGCACTAGATTAATATTACATCATTCTCCATGATAGATCTTGTGGTTACACAACAAAACTAATATAGTTCTAGACATAATAAGAACCTAGTATGAAGGAAGGCCTTAATGTAATGAATATAATACTAAGCATTTCAATCTAGAATTAAATTAATTGAATCGGCCAGGTAAGTGGGAGAGAAGTGGTAGTCCCCCCATTGCTTTTCTTAGATACCAATAAATTGACCAGATCAGACAACAAAACCAATTAAAAAACCATGTTCTCTTTACCAATCATAAACCATTTATCCTAGACACCGATTGATCAAGTAGACATCCCGACTGATTCAGCTATAGGTTAATTACACTACAACTTAATACAATTTTAAAGAGAGATTTAAATGGTCTGGATGTACATTTTAAATCAAACTAAATGCATAAAAGCATCAATTATGATAAAATATATATTAACATGTATAATTATTCTAAGACAACCATCATTACATAGTGAATACTTTCCACTATGTTAGGGCAACCATTAGAGAATAATATATACATCATAATCTTATTGTGATAAATAAAAATATGATCTCATCATATAAATAACATGCTAATAAAAAGATTATATCATATTTTTTATTTATGCCATTATATTATAAGCAAAGCATTATATAATTTAACCTAATAAGACTTGCTCTGATACCACTGATTGGAATGGTGTACAGGGCAGAAGCATGAATTTCAAAGCAAAATTATGAAATCATACAAACCAAATTTGAACCCTAGGACCATCTTATTAGCAATTAAATCATATAATATGCATTTCTAATATAAAAGAAAGTATTAGAACATACCTCTTATCACTAAATCCTAAATTATTCCTAATTGTCGGCAGCAGTCCATCAAGGGTTCCACCAGGTGCCCACGTGTTCACCCTCCAACATTGATTCATACGAAAACTTGATCAAGATGCCAGCACCTTTGATTTATATATAATTAAAATTTTAATAATAAAAATTTTAATTAAATAGGCAAGACCTTCCTTAGCCTTTATGTCACCTTCCTTGCCTCTCCTTATCTATCTTTCTTTTTTCTTGTCTTCTTAATTTTTCTTCCTAATCTCTTAGTCTTAAGATGACTTCTTGTCCTTATAAGGACAAGATCTGGACAAGAGAAGGAAAGAAAGAAAATTAGACAAAGAGAAAACTCTTCTTAGAAAAAAAGATAATTTTTCATAATCCTCCGGACTCATGGTACACACCCTTATTTAAAATGTACATAAGGGTGCCAACAAATTTTCTTGTGCCCTTTCAAAATATTATCTTATGTCCCTTCAGCCAATCTCACACCTCATCAGATAATAATGATATGTAGACTTAGTCCAAGAGGTGCCTTAAAGTAGAACGACTCTCGGACTAATTCTACGTAAGTTATTTATGAAGAGTCGTGGGCTTTCATTCTTGGCGCCATCATTTTCAACCATTAGATCAGATAAGAAGGCCATCCAATGGCTTTAAAATGGGATGCCCATTCAGCAAAATGGTGTAGAGATAATTTTTGAATAGTCAAAGTCCCAAAGTCGACTTTGACTTGATCCAAGAGGCGCCAAGGAAGAGAGGGCAGCAAGGAGTCTTAGGCGACAAAAATTAAAATGATAACAAAGTTTTTTACCTACAAAAGGACTCTTTTGCACCCCATATCTAATGTCCATGCCCATATAAAAAATTTAGGTAATATGAAAAATAGAAAAAGTCAAAGAAGGTAGGCGCCAACTTAATCCCATGCGCTAAAGACTCTTTACGCATGAAAGACTTCCCACGCGCAAGAGAGAGACTCTCTGGCATGTGGGATTCTGGTATGTGATACCCCATCTGAAGCCCAATAGTCTAGGTTAATTCAATTCAAGATAAAATCTAATTTGACTTAAATTGATCTAAAATAGCAAAGGTCAGAAGTTCGATTCGAATCCTAATTCGAATCATAGGTGTTAGATTTGCAATATGTGCTAGCATTCATTCTGCAAACATGATCTTAATCGCAATTGGATTCTGTAATCATTTCAT